>OX457025.1:4496325-4586124 GCA_949752745.1 Protula sp. h YS-2021
CGATTTCTAGGACCTCCGATCCCATGGGGGCCACTAGGTGTCATATGTGTTACCATGCGTGACCCCTTCCCCTCTACCCCCCCCCCCCCCCACCCAAAAAAAAAAAGTTAGAGAAATGGGGGCGGGGTATTTTTGAGGCCAGATTCGGTCCGTGCGGAGTGCCGTTTTCGTTAAAAAAGGGGGTATTTTCATTCAAAACGTGTTTCCCACAAAAAGGCGGTTATTTCGAAATTACAGTCCGCGTTGCATTAAAAAGTCGTGGACAGTTGGTATGTGAGTGATTTCCCACGTCATGGACAACGCATGGTAACCAGTTGGTACGTGAGTGCCCCCCCCCCCCTCCCCCCGGGTCATGGACACGCATGAAAACCAGTTGGCACGTGAGCGGTCCTCCTCCCCCCTCCGATTTGCCCCCCTCCCACCCCTGGGCGATTGGTGTTGGTAAACAGTTCGATTTCCAGGACCTCCCCGATCTGCCACCCTCCCCTACCCCCCCCCTCCCCCCACCTCTGGGCGATTGTTGTTGGTAAGCAGTTCGATTTCCAGGACCTCCGATCTGGCCCCCCGTTTCACACGTTTCAGAACCGGATTACACACGAAATAAGCCGTGGCAGGTCTCTCATTGGCCAGATTATTAAACTGTATCAAGATACTGATAACTACAACATAGTAAATCAACAAAAGTGTATATTTTTGTCCCTTAGTGACACTTAAGTGTGCCACAAATTGGGTTATCACAAAGTTTGATAGGTTGGCATGTGTGCCACTGTAGTGCAGTTTCGATAAATCGAAATTCATTGACTGGGAATGTGTTATAACTGGGTCAGAACTGGGACATAGATCAAAGGCTTATTATTGTGTTTATTTTCTTATTTGCTAACTCGAGTAATCTAGATATGGAACATTTAGTTTTGGTCAGACAGGGTTCAATTTATTAAATGTTTGTAGATTTCAAAATGCGTTCTCTTGAGATATGCATCTCAAATTTGCTTTTAAAGACTAAAGTGTTTAATTTTTTTTTGTTGCAGAGAATTCTAGACGACGCGACGGACGCCTGGGGGGTCAAGGTCGAGAGAGTCGAAGTGTAAGTCACGTGTTTTTGTGCGTGCCACCTCAGCCGGTCACGTGATATATCTGAGATGTAAATTTTGACTAAAACAGTGGCTGAAATCCAGCGACTGTAACTGAAGGCTTTTATCAAATTTTGAAACGGGCTTTTTTGACTATTTTTTATTTATTTATTTATCTTTGTTAGGTTTGTACATAAGAGCAGAGTTTTTATCTGACATACTTATTCGTGCTGCCATGAAAAAGGTGTTGTAGTCTGAGCTGATTACAGGCGCCCAGTAAACACATGACGTTACCTACACGTTAGACAGACGTTGCTAAGGCTGTGAGAATGCATAGTGACGAAGGTGCTGTTACAGGCCTGACAGTTACTTCGTACATATTTTAACGGATGGGAAGATACAAGCGTGGGGGATTTGGGGGGGGGGGCGGGAAGGGGTGGGGGTAATTTGATGCAAGGGCATGTCAGTAATTCCGATTTCCCCATGTCTATATAACGATTTTCCCCCCGAGGTCTGTACAACGTCACTCTTCTGACGTCTATCCAGACGTTCTTTGAACATGGCTACTCCCTGGGCAGTGGTAACGTTTATTTATTTATTTATATTTTTTTGTGTGTGTGTTTGGCAGGAAAGACGTGCGACTCCCGGAGATGATGCAGCGAGCTATGGCGAAAGAAGCCGAAGCCAACCGGGACGCGCAGGCCAAGGCACGTGACCTGTTTTACCTATGATTTCTTCTCCGCCCCCACCCCCCCCCCCCCACCCCCCATATCCTCCTTTCTGTGCTGTTGTTTGCATGAAAATGAATATTTAAGCGGCTGATCGATTTTAACTGGCCCTTTCCCGCAATAATAAATAAATAAATAAATAGTACTAATTTTTTGTCAGTACTTTGTTACATCAGTATATATATTGACTTCGCAGCGAAACATGTGAGCGTCGTGTGTCGGCAGCACCCATCATTATCAAGAAGAAGAAGAAGAAGAAGAAGAAGAAGAAGAAGAAGAAGAAGAAGACGACACTTTCTGAGCCGCGTTCCTCTGCCCGTTTCATGTCCTGTAGATGTCCCGTGTCACACGTGTTAGTTTGTCGGTGCTGAAAATGAATCATTTTAGTCGCTGGAAGGAGCGATTTAAATATTTTATTTTGCCTCGTGTGTTTATCACAGATCATCGCGGCTGACGGGGAGAAACAAGCTGCGCGCGCGCTCAAAGAGGCCGCGCTGATCATGAACGAGAACAAGAGCGCGCTACAGCTGCGCTACCTGCAGACCCTGGACACATCGCTACCGAGAATCATTCGCAGATCTACTTCCCGCTGCCCCTCGACAGCATCGGCGGCACAACCATGGTCAAATGAGCGACTTATGACCTCCCCCCCCCCCGCCGTCACCCCGCCCCCCGCCACTTCTCTCCCCTCCCCGGGGAACTGCAGTGTGTGACGTGTTGTTAAAAAATATTTTTTTATGTTTGGAGTCGCATCTACTTATTATCAGTTTGGGCCCATATATACTTAAAAAACAGTATGGACCCGTATTTCTGTAAGGTAAAAACGAGTCAGGTCACAGACTGGTATTGGCAATGAAGTATCAAGTGATTTCGCTGTTTCTGAAATTTTTACAGTTTTACTGGGATCTGTATTTATAGGTTTTGTTTCACAGGCAAAAAGAACAGCTCAAATTTCTGTGGCAGTTTTGTGTTTAGTATTCTACAGAATTACCAATCTGTGACCCCGTTGCTACTCTGCGCTCGTATTGTGAAGCTTTTACTCTCAAAGTATTACGTTATTTTTTTATTTATTTATTTATTTTTTTGGTCAAAGACTTTGAACTGTCATTCGCGGGATTCCTCCGCTGTACTGAACTGACATGGAGCAAAAACTTGTCAGTTTTTATGAATACCAAATGGCAAAGTCGTGTACTATCGATCCCTAATAAGAATGGGACAAGCGTTTATGACGTTAGTTCTAGCTTCGTGTGGGAGACAGTAAATCATGGGATAGCATATAATGGGGTTACCACCCCTCCCCCCCCCCCCCACCGCCCCCATTTATCATCAGGTCCGATTAGCCTGTGGCTACAAGGACAATGCTTGTATGAGAGGACGGTGTGGTTCGCATAATGCCGTTGTCATAAAACAGCTGACCTCTGCGATCTTTCTGTTCTGTATAAACGCAGAGCGGATGGATATTTTGAAAAAGGAATTGCTCGCTTTATTCTACGAAATCCCCATTCGGTCTGGGGATTAAAAAGATGTTATATACAACTGACCCAATTGCCATAGAGGTTAGCTGTTGGAGAACAACGCAAAACAGACCGAACCGCCAGAGGTTAGCTGTTGAACAGCAACGCACAACAGACCGAACTGCAGGAGGTTAGCTGTTGGACAACAACTGCAACAAGCGTGGCGTGAAGACCGTCTGTAGCGTAGACCAGGAAAGTAACCCGGATGGGGAGAAAAACAAAGTGCCGATTTTGGTCTGGCGAAAGACAAAAATTTCTGATCTGGAATACATCCAATTTATAAAGAATAGCGAAAAGTAAAAACGATTGATTTATTTCAAATTACTAAGTGAAATTATTTCATGATGTGACAGTCATTAAACCATTCTTACTAAATAAATAAATAAATAAAAATCAAAACAGTTAGACCCGGACCAGGTCTTATTTTTTCTATAAATAATGTGGACAATTGTTTACATTCCGTCTCCTCATTTCGGTTTGTCAGAGATTTGGGACGGTGAGGTATGTGGCCGTATTCAGGGCTATTAAACATAATGGCTATTATATTAATATTCATGAGCTGTCATATATTCATGAATATTCATGAGCTATTAATCAATTCCTCGTGAAAAAAAGCATTATATTGTTGGCCTGTGTGAAATGATAATTGTCACAAGTTTTAAACTGCCTTTTTTGTTTTTGTTTTTTTTTTGTTTGTTTGTTTGTTTTTTTTTTTTATTTTGTTTTTCTTCTGTAAATAATGTATTAAAATGTTTTGCGTAATGACATGTCGTAATTAAGAACTAGTCAGTTAATATTTTGGGGCATATTTTTTTATAT
Organism: Protula sp. h YS-2021; assembly: GCA_949752745.1. Lineage (NCBI taxonomy): Eukaryota > Metazoa > Annelida > Polychaeta > Sabellida > Serpulidae > Protula > Protula sp. h YS-2021. The sequence continues at coordinate 4,500,457 of OX457025.1, forward strand.
ACGTTTTAACAAAGTATTTGTAAATACGTTTTTGTGATTGCACTTCCTGTTAAGATAACTCGTGTTTTCAACGTTTTTTAGAGCAAAATAATAGGGATGGCAATTTTTACGGCTAATTATTCTCAACTTCCGAAAATAAATAAATAAAAAAGAACAATAACGCTTTACTAATTTGTAACTCATGATTTTGGAGTTTCGGCAACTAAATGTGCATATGTCAGTATTAATAGTTTTTTTAAAGTGGGAAGGTCAGTCTGAAGCAACATGAAATTTTTAATACTGAAAAAATTCTAAATACTGGAAATTTGTCAGTATTGTACCAAAGGGCCTCAGTATTATAATATATGTCTGATGTGTTTTGTTTCATGCAATAATTTGCTGCGTTTCTTGCTGATGACCTTAAGTTGCATCAAAGTCTATGAGAACTATTTTCTCAAGGGCTGTGTAAATTAATACATTTTTGTTTCCTTTCGATAAAACTTTTTTTCTTACCCAGCCAATGGGTGAACAAAAACTCCCCGAGCATTGATTTGCCCAGCATTGTGATGAAATGTGCCTTGTGTTTCTATTAAACAAATACGTGGTGTACTCACTGCATATTCAATGCATACTCGATTACTTTTCATGTACTTCTCATGTACCTATTCTGTACTACACTTGTGTTCTTTTACTCATAGCAACATACTGATAACTGAGAAATAAATTTTGTAACTCTTTCACACTTTTTTTCTTTCGCGTTGTTTTGACAGTTCCCCCACGGCCAGCAATGACATCACACTTCACCGCCATGTTAATGGAGTCGCCCTTTACCGCCACAGCAATGACGTCACGCTTCACCGCCACGTTTATGGGGTCATCCTTTACCGCCAGAGCAATGACGTCACGGTTCAGCGTCACACTGATATCACGTTTTATCGCCACAAGAAAGACGTAATACGTCACCGCAAAAACCTCACGCTTCACCTACAAAACAATGGCGTCAGGCCCCATCGCCATAATAACGTCACGCTTCATCGCGACAATAACGTTACGCTTCACCCACACATCCCTGACACTTCACCGCCACAACAATGACGTCACACTTCACCGCCACAACAATGGCGTCAGCGCCACACTGATGTCGCGCTTTATCACCACAATAATGACGTCACACTTCATCGCCACAACAACGACGTCACATTCCATCGTCACAAATTCAGTTGACCAGTAGGCCATGGCCGCTGCTTCTGCATCAAGGATCTGTATTTTGTTTCTTTCCTGAATGTTAAAAAAAATCTAATTTAAAAAAAAAATGGACAGCTCTTTATCTGGATCGGAACGACCACTAAGGTGATACTATATATTCGAGTACAAAAATACACGTCCTAGGCAATTCTGGTGCCAGACGTATATAAAATATGGGATGTAGTAGTTACGGGTAAAAATCTTAGTGTATTCACTATACCACAAAAGTTAAGTATTGTGCATACTTTTTTACTGTTATCCTTACTTAAAATCAGGTGAAATAAGAGCACGTTTTATCGAATGAGTTCCAAACTCCCAAATTCAAAATAGAAACCTAAAAGCACATTTAAAAAGATCTTCAGTCATTTAGAGGAAACTCATGGAAGAAGTGTCATGGAGGCTCTTCCCTCTCTGGATCTCTAGATCAACGATCACACGGACTATCAAAATCACGGTACAAACAATCCAAAACATGATAAATAAAATAATTAAAACATAAATAACCCATACAAGGTTTTATTTTATTGTCTATATTTAAAATCGCATCTATAAAAAAATCAATCGTCGTTTAAAAAGAAACGTATACCATTATATGAATACCAGATAGAAGCAGCTGACTGCCTTCATGTTGATTGCATGAATTTGAAAATCTGCATAGTGTCCGAAAATATGCATAGTGTCCGAAAATACGCTGGCTTTCTCCAGCATTCCAAACACACCAGGTAATAATCGCACTCCTCACTCAAAGACGTGCCTTCCTGCAGGGGTGCACACAAGACCTTCGCATTTCGCCATGGCGAAGGTGAAATCCATTTGGCGAAGGTGAACAGATTCGCCTTCGCCAATTTGGCAAAGGTGAATTTTTTTTTACATAATCAAGCTTGATGAAAAGTTAAACGCTTCAGATGAAAGCTATAAATCGGTCAGGACTGAGTGACTACCAATGTAGCTCTATAAAGACATAAACTGGACAATATAGTTAAGAAGATGTATAGTTTATGTGCAATAAACAAGTTTTAGTAAGAGGGCTAATTTGGCGAACATGAATCCGATTTGGCGAAGGTGAGCTGAACGTCCATCGCCAAATTGGCGAAGGTAAAAAATCCTTATGTGCACCCCTGACTTCCTTTTGAAAACATGCAATTTACTGGTTTCGACTGTATATATTTATATTATAAAATCACACCCCCCCCCCCCCTCGTCCCCTTGGCACGAATAGTTGACAAATATTAAATTCAAACTTTATAAACTAACTTACAAGGATGTCCACCTGAGTCACGCTATGAAAAGTATTTAGACAAACAGTAATGCCCATTCTGATGGCGTTTACCATATACCCACAGGGTTCGCGTTGAGTAGTTGAGAAACGAGAGTTCTGGCACAGGAAGTGACGTCATCATGACGTAACGAGGTGTGCTAGAACTCTCATGAGAGTTCAAGCACAGTGACGTCATAATGACGTCATATTGTGTTCTGGATCAGATGTTAAAGCGCGCGCCCGTGTCAATGACGTCATCAGGACGTCATTCGTCACGTGACCTGTCAATCATGTGTCACATGACCTGTCAATCATGTGTCACACGACCTGTCAATCATGTATATGAGGAAAATTTTCCCGATCATAAACCTTCTGGCCTGAATGGCTCAGTTGGTAGAGCAGAGGACCCGTAAGCGGACCCATGATCTGAAGGTCGGTGGATCGAACCCGCCCTCGGGCATCACTTTCATATCATGGGTCCTCAATCTTAGAAGACCCCCCCCCCAGGATCAAGACATGACATGAATCGGACCCCCCCCCAGGACCAGGACATGACATGAATTGACCCCCCCCAGGACCAAGACATGACATGAATCGGACCCCCCCCCCCAGGACCAAGACATGACATGAATCGGACCCCCCCCCCCAGGACCAAGACATGACATGTATCGGACCCCCCCCCCCAGGACCAAGACATGACATGTATCGGACCCCCCCCCCCCGGACCAAGACATGGCATGTATCGGACATAGTCATATAGCTATATGACTATGTAATTGCTATGTGAACATAATTAGTTTCAAGTATGTATGTCATTATCAGATCGTTTAATAGTCAAGCCGCGATAGCTCACTTGGCAGAGCAAACGGCTAGCAACCTGAGAGTCCCGGGATCGATACCACATCGGGGCAAACTTTTTTTTGGTTTTTTGTTCACTTTTATGACTCTGTGACATTATGTGACAACATGTGACTGTGACATCATGTGACTCTGTGACATTATGTGACTGTGACTGTTTTTTTTTTTTTTTTTTTAACATAATGGCTATATTTCTATGTCTATTTTCACTATTATTATGATAATATTTAATTAGTCATATTTCAATGGTTCTAACCACACAGCATAGGAATAAGTACATGTGTACAGAGTGTGGGGAAACCGACTGAGAAATTTTAGAGTGCACTCGTACAGAGTGTGGGGGAAAACCGATCGATAATTTCAGAGTGCACTCGTACAGAGTGTGAGGGAAAACCGATCGATAATTTCAGAGTGCACTCGTTCAGACCGTGGGAACGATCGATAAATTTGAAAACATCAAAGGCCTAGACCGTGGGAACGATCAATAAAAATCAGAGTGCACTCGTTCCAGAGCGTGGGATTTTCCCTACGTTAAGTCCAATGTTATGTTTTAAGTTATAGTAGTTGGAAAATGACACTTCTAAAACACATTTAACAAATGTAGTTTTTTGATAACATATAATATATAAAATAAGTTTGAACATTTTAGCATTCTACTTATTTGAATGTTCTAAAGTCATAGTAGTAGAAAAATGGTGGTTCTAGACCAACTTTAGCAAATTTAGTTTTTAACACCATATGATATATAACATAAGTTTGAACATTTTAGCACGCTACTTATTTGAATATTCTAAAGTCATAGTAGTGGAAAAATGGTGGTTCTAGACCAATTTTAACAAATTTTGTTTTTTGACAAAATATGATGTATAAAATAAGTTTGAACATTTAACCATGGTGTAGTAGGGTAAAAATGGTGGTTCTAGACCAATTTTAACAAATTTTGTTTTTTGACAACATATGATGTATAAAATAAGTTTAAACATTTTACCATGGTGTAGTAGGGTAAAAATAAGGGTTCTAGACCAACTTTAACAAATTTTGTTTTTTGACAACATATGATGTATAAGATAAGTTTGAACATTTTACCATGGTGTAGTAAGGTAAAAATCAGGGTTCTAAACCAACTTTAACAAATTTAGTTTTTTACACGTTTCAGACGATTCTACCACTTGGTTGATCGGTTGATTGTTGGAAAATGAAAAGTAAAAATGTGGATAGTTATGTAGGAAAACTGCGCCCATTCAAAAGACGTGTTCGAATGGCAAGCCCATTTTAAAGACGTGTTCGAATGGCAAGCCCATTTTAAAGACGTGTTCGAATGGCAAGCCCATTCAAAACACGTGTTCGAATAATTTTTGAAAGATATTACGTCGTGGTATTGTTCAACAAATTGTTCAACATGTTCAACATGTTCAACTTGTTCAACATGTTCAACATGTTCAACTTGTTCAACATGTTCAACATGTTCAACTTGTTCAACATGTTCAACATGTTCAACATGTTCAACTTGTTCAACATGTTCAACATGTTCAACATGTTCAACTTGTTCAACATGTTCAACATGTTCAACAAGTTGTTCAACATGTTCAACAAGTTGTATATAAAGCTATGTTTAAAGACTTTCTCATCATTTGAATAGTGTAGGTTGAACCGAAAGGATGTATAAATGCAACATTTGTTCGAAATCTTACAATTGGCCGCAAAGTCTTAAAAGACACTTAAAGGTTGCTCACGCTTCAGAAGTGGATGAAGAATCGGATATGGAAAACCCTGTAAAACTACCTTTCACGGAAACTTTAGATGAGTCTTCTATGGAAAGTCAAAGCGTCAACATAGCTGAAAAGAATGCACATGCTTGTGCAGAATGTGGTGCATTGTACAACAGCGAAGAAGCTTTGCTCAAACATATCGAGCAGTGTGGTGAGGATGCTGATGACAGGAGTTCTGAAAGTGAGTCAGAAACAGACTCTGAAAGTGAGTCAGAAATAGACTCTGTTTGGCATGATATGGTTCAAGACGTCTACGATGACTATGATAACATATTTCAAGAAAAGGTTTCAGAATATGAAGAACAAGGACTTGAAGATGCGCGTGAAATAGCAAGTTATGACCTTCGACCCATTTATAAGCATGGACTAAAACAACTGTTTATGAGACTGTTCACCTATACCCAGCGTCTACAACAAAGCAAACATTATCAAAAGATTTTAGAGGACTTTAATTACTTTGTTGATGAAAAACATTATAAGTATTCAAAGGCATTAAAGGCGGCTATAAGGAAAAACAACGCATTCTTTGAAGAGCTACTAGATATGGAGGAGGAGGAGGATGGTAGCAGTGACGAAGAAAGTGGCATGGACAGTGAACAGAGTGAAACAGATGCAGAAAAATAGACTTATTTGACTAAACTTTATAATAAAGACTTTATAAATGTTGTAACATTTTATTAACTTAAGCGCTGTGTAATATATGTCTTGCTTTGCAACATATAAAGTCGTAAGGTTCCTGACATGGTTTTAATTGACCCTTAAACCATATATCATATATTGGGTATTATAGTTAATTTTGTATTATTATGTATTATATTAAAGAATTGTATTATTATGTAATATATTCAAGTATTGTTTTATTATGTATTATATCCAAGTATTGTTTTATTATGTATTATATCCAAGTATTGTTTTATTATGTATTATATCCAAGTATTGTTTTATTATGTATTATATCCAAGTATTGTTTTATTATGTATTATATCCAAGTATTGTTTTATTATGAATTATATCCAAGTATTGTTTTATTATGTATTATATCCAAGTATTGTTTTATTATGTATTATATCCAAGTATTGTATGAGAAAAATAAAAAGTTGAAAAGCATCATATGTGTTTTTATTGAACATTACAACTATGTACAATTATGATAAAAACAAAACTATTTCAAATACATATTATGTTAATACATGTGCAGAAGAACTTAACTTAAAATTTTATAACAACTGACTTCACATGAACATAGATAATGTTAATTTCATAGTCTACATATGAAGACAATTTAATTTGAACTACATATCAAATGTACATGTTCATATGAGTCAAAGCTAAGTTCTTGTCAAGCTTCAAAACCTTCGGTCCAATCTTCTGCACTGTGATGAAATCAAAGCATTTATTAAGCTCGTCATGCTGTTAAAACTGTATACAGTCATCTCCCTGTCTACTCAACCATCTTCTGACAGTCACTGCATTTATACAAATTCATTTTCTGAAGCATGAGATCCACTGACGTCATTTGCTTCTTCAACATGTGCCAGTCTTTCAACGACAATAAAATTCCCTTCTTGGTAGGATATAACCTCCCAGATGCATGATTCGTAATATATTTACGAATGTTAACCATCACTTTCTGTTGATAATTCACCAATTTAATATATGTTTCTCCATTAATGGGTATCATAACCGGTGAATCGTCTACACGCATCTTCTTCATGGTGGTATCAGCTTTACGCTCCGGTTCTCGCTTCATATTAGGCTCTGTCGTATTTTTTCGCATTTTACACGGCGGCGTCATAGCTGGTAACTCATCTCTTTTTATCTTTCTAAGATGTGGTCGCTTTTGACGCTGCTGACGTGACTTCGCCTTAGACTTTACCATGGGCATTGCCTTAGACTTTGCTGTAGGTATTGTCTCAGGCTTTGCTATAGAATTTTCTGCAGGCATTGCCATAGATGGTAGTTGTTGTTCACTCACTGCAGACATGTTCACTCTTCAGTATCTTGATACAGAATGTGCGTTATGTCTGAGGGTAGGTACCTTTTATGCTCTATAGGGAGCTGTCACACTCGAGGTTGGACACACTATGTCCTAAAATGTTTAGAAATAACTTTACCATATGCGACTTTGCAGCTAATTGTAAGATTTCGAACAAATGTTGCATTTATACATCCTTTCGGTTCAACCTACACTATTCAAATGATGAGAAAGTCTTTCAACATAGCTTTATATACAACTTGTTGAACATGTTGAACAACTTGTTGAACATGTTGAACATGTTGAACAAGTTGAACATGTTGAACATGTTGAACATGTTGAACAAGTTGAACATGTTGAACATGTTGAACATGTTGAACATGTTGAACATGTTGAACAAGTTGAACATGTTGAACATGTTGAACATGTTGAACAAGTTGAACATGTTGAACATGTTGAACAAGTTGAACATGTTGAACATGTTGAACAAGTTGAACATGTTGAACATGTTGAACATGTTGAACAATTTGTTGAACAATACCACGACGTAATATCTTTCAAAAATTATTCGAACACGTGTTTTGAATGGGCTTGCCATTCGAACACGTCTTTAAAATGGGCTTGCCATTCGAACACGTCTTTAAAATGGGCTTGCCATTCGAACACGTCTTTTGAATGGGCGCAGTTTTCCTACATAACTATCCACATTTTTACTTTTCATTTTCCAACAATCAACCGATCAACCAAGTGGTAGAATCGTCTGAAACGTGTAAAAAACTAAATTTGTTAAAGTTGGTTTAGAACCCTGATTTTTACCTTACTACACCATGGTAAAATGTTCAAACTTATCTTATACATCACATGTTGTCAAAAAACAAAATTTGTTAAAGTTGGTCTAGAACCCTTATTTTTACCCTACTACACCATGGTAAAATGTTTAAACTTATTTTATACATCATATGTTGTCGAAAAACAAAATTTGTTAAAATTGGTCTAGAACCACCATTTTTACCCTACTACACCATGGTTAAATGTTCAAACTTATTTTATACATCATATTTTGTCAAAAAACAAAATTTGTTAAAATTGGTCTAGAACCACCATTTTTCCACTACTATGACTTTAGAATATTCAAATAAGTAGCGTGCTAAAATGTTCAAACTTATGTTATATATCATATGGTGTTAAAAACTAAATTTGCTAAAGTTGGTCTAGAACCACCATTTTTCTACTACTATGACTTTAGAACATTCAAATAAGTAGAATGCTAAAATGTTCAAACTTATTTTATATATTATATGTTATCAAAAAACTACATTTGTTAAATGTGTTTTAGAAGTGTCATTTTCCAACTACTATAACTTAAAACATAACATTGGACTTAACGTAGGGAAAATCCCACGCTCTGGAACGAGTGCACTCTGATTTTTATTGATCGTTCCCACGGTCTAGGCCTTTGATGTTTTCAAATTTATCGATCGTTCCCACGGTCTGAACGAGTGCACTCTGAAATTATCGATCGGTTTTCCCTCACACTCTGTACGAGTGCACTCTGAAATTATCGATCGGTTTTCCCCCACACTCTGTACGAGCGCACTCTGAAATTATCGATCGGTTTTCCCCCACACTCTGTACGAGTGCACTCTAAAATTTCTCAGTCGGTTTTCCCTGCACACTCTGTACACATGTACTTATTCCTATGCTGTGTGGTTAGAACCATTGAAATATGACTAATTAAATATTATCATAATAATAGTGAAAATAGACATAGAAATATAGCCATTATGTTAAAAAAAAAAAAAAAAAAAAAAAAAAAAACAGTCACAGTCACATAATGTCACAGAGTCACATGATGTCACAGTCACATGTTGTCACATAATGTCACAGAGTCATAAAAGTGAACAAAAAACCAAAACCGATGTGGTATCGATCCCGGGACTCTCAGGTTGCTAGCCGTTTGCTCTGCCAAGTGAGCTATCGCGGCTTGACTATTAAACGATCTGATAATGACATACATACTTGAAACTAATTATGTTCACATAGCAATTACATAGTCATATAGCTATATGACTATGTCCGATACATGCCATGTCTTGGTCCGGGGGGGGGGGGGGTCCGATACATGTCATGTCTTGGTCCTGGGGGGGGTCAATTCATGTCATGTCCTGGTCCTGGGGGGGGGTCCGATTCATGTCATGTCTTGATCCTGGGGGGGGGTCTTCTAAGATTGAGGACCCATGATATGAAAGTGATGCCCGAGGGCGGGTTCGATCCACCGACCTTCAGATCATGGGTCCGCTTACGGGTCCTCTGCTCTACCAACTGAGCCATTCAGGCCAGAAGGTTTATGATCGGGAAAATTTTCCTCATATACATGATTGACAGGTCATGTGACACATGATTGACAGGTCATGTGACACATGATTGACAGGTCACGTGACGAATGACGTCATGATGACGTCATTGACACGGGCGCGCGCTTTAACATCTGATCCAGAACACAATATGACGTCATTATGACGGTCACTGTGCTTGAACTCTCATGAGAGTTCTAGCACACCTTGTTACGTCATGATGACGTCACTTCCTGTGCCAGAACTCTCGTTTCTCAACTACTGCGTTGGCGGGGTTTTTGTCCACTTTTTGGGCATTTTTGCGAAATGACTCACTTTTTCGGAACTCACCGAGTCTTTCTAGACCAAACTGAGTCACACTTTCCTTTTTTGAGTCACGTTCCTGAGGACCCAGCGCGAACCCTGACCCATGCCAAGGGCGCGAAACTTCAAAAGTCAGATAAAAAAAAATAATACATAAAATCCCCACCAGGCGTGGTTATCTGGGGAGTGGTTTCATCCAATCCCCTTCCTACATTCTGCAGCTTGTATTTGTAGTTTAACTAACCGTAAACAAAGACTTACGAATATCCGCAGCACTACAAAGACTACCATGACTACCTTGACTAGATACAGTCAACAATGTATCAAATTCAAAGCAATTACTAATATCTTTGAAAAACACAGACAAAGCGGTGCCACCAAGCAAGCACCCATGACTCTATAGTCACTTTGTAAACAAACAGCAAAAAAAAAAAAAGCAAACAAAAACAAAAAAAAATGCCAGAAATAAATAAACTTATGGTACATTCATGAATGAACTGTCTACAGTACTGACTCGATTAACTGACTCACGTGTGTTAACAGATGAACTTACAACACGTGTGTAAGACTAACTGAACTTACAATACGTGTATGGACTAAGTGACCTTACGGCACGTAAATTTCATGATGCAGCGTAAACAAGGGTTGACTAAGTCTTAAGTCTTTGTTTAAGGGGTTTGGAGCAGGGGATGGCGTGGGGGAGGGGGGTGGGGGGGGGGGAGTGGGGGTATCAAACCCCACATAAGACAGTAAACGGTGTGCAAACTGTCCCTGGGAAGATCACAATCAAATTCGCACATTTAAACTACCCCCCCTCCCAGCCCCCTCCCTCCATCACTCCCACCCCCTACCCCCACAAACCCCCAGCACTGAGATATCACCACGATAAATTCTTCAACGTCTCTTGAGAACAAATAAGTAATATATTTATAAATACATAAACGTTCTTCACAAACTTTCAAATTCAAACGCTATGACTCGTAACTCCAGCCTATTCCAAGCCATCAAAGACGTTGGGGGGGGGGGGGGGGGGAGGGGGGGTACCAGATATATAGGGGGGGGGGGGAAGGGACACTAGGGATGGTGGTGAGTGGGTGGGCTGAATGGGGAGGGAGAAGACTGTCGCCGCGGCACACATCAGAGCTGTTTCGCTCACAGCAAACAACGTGAGGAACAACAAAAGCGTCAACAACAATACTGGCCTTGCCCCGGTCATTCGATAGCTCTACCACAATTACAGTTTCTACCATGAAGCTGCACTGTTTGGAAACCAATCTCATCTTCTTTCATTCACTGTGGTATGTAATTGAGATCTGACACATAATGACAGTTAATTTGACACATTATGACAGTTGATTTGACACAATTAACATATAAACAACTGGAGCGACCAATGCACACCAACATCAGTGCAGCCGAAAATGTCAAACACTTTTATTAGCCAGCCATCGCCGTTTTTGTAAACAAAAACTAATGTTCTCCCCCCCCGCCCCCGACAGCCCTCTACACCCGCACAATCCGTTCCCACCGCTCGTCACGACTTTCGTCTTGAATGTGGCCGCTACGATCAGGTTTTACCGTAGTCCTTTTGATCTCACTTTGGCGGGCGACATAACCTGTTTCCCATTTCATTGGCAACTGTTTTTGGTTTACTGTCAACGCCCCCCCCCCTCGCACCCACTCCCCCTCCCCACCCTCCAAACAGCGCCATCTAATGTAGGTACGGCTTTGAACGCAACCCTAACGCTTTTACCTCGTTCACGGTAGAGATCTGCACCAACGGCCGACTTATGATATATAACTTGTACAATCTCATCGGTCAAAAATCACAAGAAAGGCATCCTTCATAACTGTGCAGTAGATCACCCACCTCGCGAGCTTGCAATCGCGTTTTGACGTCACATGGCGGCGTCACGCGTTGTCCAATGTGCGTCCACTACAACAGCAACGGACATTATAATTCAAGGCATTATCCCACCAAGTTTGAAGCTAATCCGAAGTTTCTTCTGCAGTTACAGTAATGAGGCACTTGTCAAGATCTGACGTCCTATGACGTCACGCGTGGTCCAATATATGTTAAATACTATACCAACCAGAGGACCAACCGAGAGCATAATCTCATCAAGTTTGAAGCTGATCCGACGTTTCGTCCCGAGAGTGATCGTGTTAACAAAACCAAATGTCTACAACAGACGCACACACTCCGTACACAAAGGTCAAACACACACAGAAAGTCCAAAAACAAAATGTTTCACTTCACGGGGGAAAACAATACTACAGCAAAACTTCCTCGTCGCGACATGGCTGGGACCGTACAAATATGTCGTCATAATCGATACTTTTACGTTAGGATCAGAAGGTTTCGTAGTTACCAGCGCTATGTTGTTAGAACTATATCACAGTCCACAGTCCAAATATGACATCACCTCCACATGTCCAATTGTCCTATAGATAAGCTACAAGAATGCTCCTAAATCCATGGCACATTCTTTATCTACAACAACTGCTTGCCATGCTTGTCCCGGTTGTTTTTTTTTCTAAACCAAACACTTCCCCTCACTGCCATACAAGGCTTGACCTAGCTGAGTAATTTGAGAAAAAAAAAAACACACACATAATGAATGTACTTGCAGACAACAACCACATGAACAATTATTTTTCATACGACAAACACAAAAAGCAGACTAGAACATCGACCATGCTCATTTCCGCCCCCCTCTCCACCCACCCACCCACCCCCCTCTCACACATCTACCCACCCAACCACGAATCTACCCCCTTTCACCCCTACACAGACTAGAACATTGACCAAGCTCCTCCCCGACCCCCTCTCCACCCACCCACCCCCTCTCACTCACCCCCTCTCCACAAACCCACCCACTCTCCACCCAACCACCCCCTCTCACTCACCCCCTCTCCACAAACCCACCCACTCACCCACTCTCCACCCACCCACCCCCTCTCACCCCTACACTTTCCCTATTCCTGCTTGAGTTTGTCGCTTGATAACGCATTGTACTGTATCCACGCCTCAACGTCTGCCGGGATGGCGGGACTGTGGCGCTCCTCTCCCGCCAGCGCCGCCACCACCTGGCGTGGTGTGACGTGCAGAAGGGTTTGCTTGAGCAGGGCGATGGCCATGACGAAGCCGTCGTCCGGACGCACGAAGCGCTGCTCCAGGTAAAACGCCTTCTCATCCCAGCACAGAATCTGAAACGAAAAACAAGACTATTCACAGGCATGGTATTATACAAAGATTCTTCAAGTACTGCTTGAAAAGTACTTCATTTAGAACAGACTTTGCTCAGGTATGACCTTACTGCACATATACGGGCTTACTGCAAAAGATCAACTTTACTGTATAGGCGTGGTCTTACTGTACAGGTGTGGTCTTACTGTACAGGTGTGGTCTTACTGTACAGGTGTGCTCTTACTGTCCACGTGTGGTCTTACTGTCCACGTGTGGTCTTACTGTACAGGTGTGGTCTTACTGTCCACGTGTGGTCTTACTGTCCACGTGTGGTCTTACTGTTCAGGTGTGGTCTTACTGTCCACGTGTGGTCTTACTGTCCACGTGTGGTCTTACTGTTCAGGTGTGGTCTTACTGTCCACGTGTGGTCTTACTGCACACGTACAGAGATACATACCCGTGTCTTGATGTTGTAACGATCAAAGAGCTGCAGTGACTTGCGGTAGCGTATGGTGCTGCCACCTGCGGGGCACAGACACGTAACAACTGTCACAGACTTACTGTTATTCACCTGTTTCCCAATAGAAGCCCCGGGGCTTCTATTTGCAGTTAAAATAAAGACCTGAAAAAATCGTTTCCTAATAAAAGCCCCCTCCTTCTCTGCAAGTATTTTTAGAACTCGTGTTTACTCGCAATGCAGACACGGTGCACTTAATCCTTTGATGTGAGGCGAACCCCCAGACACGTTCTGAGTCGTTGCTTAATCCTGTGTTTCACACATGGAAACCTCCCTCCCCCACACTTTACCAGACTTTTTTAGTTACTCGTGTTTTTGTGTGTTTTGTTATTTGTTTGTGCAGATATCCGCTTTGTTGCGCTTTAATAAGAGATTGATGGTAAATTTTCTTTTTTTCCAATAAAAACTTATCGACAACCCCCCCCCCCTCCCCCCATCTAAAAAATTGAAGCCCCGGGGCTCTAATTAGGAAACTGTTTCCTAACAGAAGCCCCATGGCTTTTATTTGGTTTCTAAATGAGCGCCTGAAATTGGCCAGTTTCCAAATAGAAGCCCTGGGCTTTTTTCGGAAACCCCCGGTAATAATAATAATAATAATAATAATAATAATAATAATAATAATAATAATAATAAACATAGGCAGCAAAGATGCAAATCCTTCAGCCAGAGCGATGCTTCACTGCATGAAGTTTCAAAACTGTGGCACAAAGGCTTCACACAAATATGACCCGGACTAAGTTCAGCGCACAATTGTTTGCAGACGGACAGGACCAGCGACAGCAACAGCCCTCAGAAAAAATTTCAGCTGGGGCTTAATACGGCTTTATGCATCCACCTTGTGATGCGCCCGAAGGAGGGGGGGAGGGTGAGGGGGGAGGGGGGACTCACCAAGCGTGAGGGCACCGTTCAGCTTCGTCACCGTGTCATAGACGCCGTTCTGCATCCACAGCGTGATGCGCCCGAAGTCACACTCACGCATGTAGCGTGCGTTATTCATGTGAAACTGGAAGTCCAGATCCGTCGTCAGGCAGATACCTACAAGTACACAAGTACAGAAGTACACATACGACAGTCTCTCGGTCGTCACGACTCGTCAGTGCTCAAAATGATCAACTTGCTCCATTGACAGGGTGATCTGCAAAATGCTTTTCGTCGCAAACATAGAGAGAATGTCCTTACAGAAAAATAAAAGTTATCTACACATTTTACTTGAAACTGAAAACTAGAGCAGTGTGTATAGCCCACATAATCCTCACAGCCCCCCCCCCCCCCCCCCATCAGTTAAACACGGCCCTCAACAGTCAACCAAAAGCTGAAATTTTTTAACTCTAGCTGGTCCATTTTCCTTGCACGAACCTGGCCCATTTTCAATACCGATCTGTGTTTGTTCCCATAGAAGCTACATGCCAAGTTTCACTAAAATCCTTGCAGCAGTTATCGTGTTAACAAGCTGTTCATGACAGACCGACACACGGTCGATCGCATACTCCCCCCCCCCCCCCCCCCTCCTGTGGGGAATGAAAAGAAACGGGTGAACGGAAAGATGTTTGCACAAACCTCTGTAGACAGACTCATCCATCAAGTCGTAGTTGTGGAGTTTTCGCTGAATGAATGATGCTGCTGTTATCAGAATGCATTGTACAAAATACCACACATCCCAAAACATGAACAGCAAAGCTGATACAACCCACATGAAAGCCATTCTGCAAAAACCAGACAACAATATCTGATCAATCGATCAAAAATGGAATTCAAATTGGTTACGGGTTTCCCCATAACCACAGCGAGGTTCAGCACGAACTGGTTTAATTAACAACCAAGACTTTTTTCCCCATCACAGTGTTCTATTGACTGCCATGATTTTCCACACCCATCATTTCAGCCGCTTCTCATATAACTTTGATTTTTTGAAGCTCGTCATCAAAACAACAAACCAACTCCGGTTTCGCCATAGAAGTCTTGGGACCAAGCAGGGACTTTTCTGATGAGCGCAAAACTGTTAACGTTTAACGATACATTCGTGTACAGAAAGTCGCCGTTATACTAAATTGAAATCATTTTGTTGTGTTAACTCAATCGAGTAGAAAATAAGTAACCGGTAGGACTTTATTGACAAGCGGATTCACAGTTTTGTCTTCCAGATTTACGCAAAAAGTAGGACTCCAGTTTTTGAGGACAAACACAGAGAAACTTAGATGCTTGGTAACCAATGTCGAAATAATCACAATCATTTTTTAATAGATACAGATTCATGTCTGTGTACAGAGCAATTTCTGTGTTAGAAAACCATTTTCATTATATCATAAATAAATTTTAGACACATTCTATCGATACGTCAAGACAAAGAAAATCGACTTTTAATGCATTTTCATTATTTTCCCCAATGTAATCTTGCGAATTTCTTATGAGCATGCGCACTTGAAACCGTGAACTGGCTTATTGCTATTCATAAACAAGATTAGAAGAAAGGCTGAGCGATACATAGATGAGTTGACAGTTCATCGACTGCTGCAGTAAGTAAAACTAGATGCTGTCAGAGAGTAGCAAGATCTCCCGTGAAACTCATTGTCACAATAGAGTAATAACTGTACGCCATTTTATTAAGTTTCCTTGACAGATTCGAAACCACCATCCTTAAGGAAGTTTTATTGCTGTAATTTTGACAATTTTCGATCGATCAAACTGAAACCTTGATGTTGCAAATCTACATACACTCAAACTTGCAGATGGCAGAGTAACTAATTTTCTAATAATCACTAATTTTTCCATCTGTTTCGATTTGGAATTTGACGAAGGTCATGGAAATAAGCTAAATCACACTTTGGACGTTTCGAAGAATTTAAAATCTCGACTGCGAGGAAACCGGGTTAAAAAATGAAAAAAAAAAAAATGATAGAAAAGGAAAAGTATACCAAAAACAGTTCATACTCGGATCAGAAGGAAACTGAAACTTAAAACTATTTGTTAAAACTTTTAATAAAGTTTTATAGAAGCATACGGGTTGTTAAAAATACGACTCACTGCTCTTTGGTGCAAGAGAAATTTGATATTTAGGCGAAAACTCTATCATTTCTTCCATTTTTAACCCGACAGTTTGTATTTGAAACGCAGAATTTTTGCGCATGTTATTCGGAACACCCAAAGTTCGATTTGGCTTATATATTGGCAAGAACTGGTTGATCTGCTCTTGTGACATCGGCGAATGAGAATGATTTGGCTAGCTCCAAGAAGCGGTACGCTAAAAAGTTTCCAGGCACCGCTTCAAAGCCTCGCTATATAACGATAAGCAAGTCAACTGCGCTAGCTTTGAGGCATCCCTTTGCTATTTTGTGCGGTATTCAGCGACCCATAAGTCTTTATTGGCATTTGCTAAAGGCCCTCAAAGTATAACAGTAATGATATACAACTTCTGTGTTACGATTTCTTTAAACGAAAATAACCAAAATCTCCCGCAGTAATTGACATTTGTTTGTATACAGGGAGCATACTTTATAACATGAAAGAGTTACAACAATTTTTGCAATTATCCACCAAAAAACTTTTGAATTGATATTTCAAAAGGACGTAAAAAAAAAAACAAGTAAGTATTTGTGAAACACAAGCAGGCCCCAACCGCCCCCAAATTCATAGGGGTATAAAGCGATGATGGACACACGGACGGACACCCCAAACCTATAGGCCCCAATCCGAAGGGTTGGGGCCTAATAAAACGTCAAATATTGTGGGCATACAAAATAAATTTACCTAACTCTGCATCTATAAACTGTTTTAGTATATATTTTACAAATAAACTATGACCCCTTCATTTAAATTTTTGGTCACTTGACTTTGGTCACGTGACATTTAAAGGCCGCAATGTAAACAAATATTTGACAGTTGGGCGCGGAAGCTAATTTTTCTGCATTTTTATGAACAACTAAAAGATATACAGCTCGCTAAAAATTGTGTCTGTTTTACAAAAAGAGTATACTGGGCATAAACTTTCTGTAAATGTTTCAAAAATATGAACTGGTATGCAGGATTCGTGCCTCAGAACATGTGAAGTTGACCCCTATTAGCGGAACAATGGAAGGCTTCGTAGCTCTGACATAGAGATATACGATGTTATACAAGTCACAGCTGACTCGCAGCTATGGTTTGGCTTTTTATGAATGTTTCTGGTGAGTGGAATTTTGTTAATTGCTTTAATTGTTTTTTTATCACTTTTCTTTTCCTATTTCGGTAGAAATTCTTAAACTTTTCGGTAAAATTAAGTATGAATCCGCCTATCCGTGACTTAAATCGAGCAGAAATTTGAGCGATAACAGGTGAACCTTCCAACATATTCATTACTAGAATGTGTCCCTATACCATAACCCCAAATTCATTGAATACGTTAAAGAACAAATCAAATTTTTCTAAAGTACTATTCCTGCAATCAGTCACTACTTCCATAAAGTTAAAAAAATAAAACATTACCCCCTAACAAGGAAGCAAAATAATAGCCACATAAATTGACCGAAAAATGTCCATGAAAATGAAAGCTTTTCCGAGAAGGGTGCTTTGAGTAATGCATGCCCAGAGGCCAAGCTGAGGGTGTGGGAGGGGTTGGATTCTCAAGGGGCAATCTTTCTGCGTAGCTTTCTCCAAGATTCATTTGTTGGTCGGTTTTGGAGTGCCTGTAGTGTCTTTCGTATTCTTTGTGATGCACGGTTCTGAACACATTTTCGAGATAATCAATAAGTTTTTGCATTCATCTAGAAATATTGCTTCCTGGTGATAAATTTAATTTTTCAGGAAAATAGCACTTAGTTTGCATCCAAAGATATATAAAATTATTTAAAAGTTCTGAAAATTTGCTCAATGCATCTCACGTCATTTGTTTCATTATCTAGATCTATCGCAATTCTTTCGTTCTCGTTGTTTTCTCTTTTTCATTTTTTTCTGTATTTTAGTGTTCATTTATGGAACCCTTAACAAATAAAAACCTTTGTTTTTTTTTTTTTTGCTTTATAAATTTCTAAGATAATTTACTAAATGTTTTATAGAAAAGATGTCTTCAAAAAATGGGTGTTTCATAAAGGTTTGCAACGTACCTCCCTCAGGAACTTTAAGTTATATGATCTACTATACATAATAAGTTGAAATATCTAACACTGGTTTTGCAGTATAAATTTGATAACCATAGAATTTTTAACGTGAGGTATTTTCTGAATAAGTGAATAAATAATGTTTGGATTAATTTTTCGGCTTTAGCAACTTACATTTAAACAATAAAGGAGGCAAGGTAGTTGATATAATACACGTACAGCAACAAGGTAAATTTAATACTTAAATTGCAATGAAATATAATATATTATCTCCAGAAGATGTTTGATTTGCCTTTTTTGTTATTAAGTGTTAAAGGAAAGAAATAAATGTATACAAAATGCGAGCTCAAAGGTAATTTTATTTTCATATTGAAATTTGGCTAGCTACATGTTATTGATGCAGTTTATTGCTGGCTTTTATGAGCATAACATTAATAGAGGTTGAAGCCAATACTGTTGGTTTACCATATAATTAACACTGGCAGCGGGATCTATAAAAAACACTGGGAGTAATATCACAAATCTTGACTGTAATTTCCATAAAATGGAAAGTTTGAACGGAGGTCATCATTTTCCCCGCTTACATTGCATTGTGAGACAATCGATCAACCTGATGCAGTGCATTGAATCATATTCAACTTACAGAATATCACAGTATTAATTGAGGGGTGTAATTTGAGTGGACTGGGTGTAATTCGACTGGACGTCTGCGAAATATATCCTGATGAAAATAAGCAATATGAAAGTGAAAAGGTCAGTGTCAGTTTCGAAAATATCGGTTCATAGATCACGAAAACATCACATCGGAGAATGAGACAACTAGAATTATGGAAGTAATTGAACCCAGACAGAAGGAAGGTGACTGGCGTAACCTCTGCAAGAAAATATCCTGAGAGCAGACAGTAATAACACAAAAGTGAAACATTCCGATTTGAACAAAGCGAGGCCACATCGCAAACTATCTATTAATAAAAGAGAAGAAAGTGGAGCTTCGTGATGACATTGCCAGTTAATACCACACCAATAAATATCACAACAATTGTTTCACTTTTCTATTTTGAGAAAGGAGAGAGCACATGTTACAGACTTTCTGCAGATGAAGGCAGCCTGATGGATTATATATGACACGATGAAGACACAAAGGACACTTTTTACAAAGCAACGTAATTCATACTAGTACCGGATTGGAGTAACTTAGAGGCCTTCTTTGCTGTGCCCCTATTGAATGGCTGTTTCTGTAGGCTTGCTGTGTTGCTCTGCACAAAGAAGGATAATTGAAATCACCGATTTGGCAGCAGCAATATGATCCAAACTATTAAGGTTGTTTAATCTATATGTCAAAAGCTACTCTATAAGCAAAATAAGGACGGCCTAGTAACAAAGCGCAGCAAACCTGGTACTAACTATTGGAAGCTTCAAGTTGCGAATATGTGGCCTGTCTAACTTGAAAAGCTTTAAAACTAAAATTGATTTGGTCTGGTTTACACACATGCTTAAAATACTAACAAAGGAAATGGCATGTGTGGAATGCGATAATTAGATCAAAGTAAAGTTTTTCAAGATTAGATCGTACTAAAACCAAACTGACGTGCGCGACCCTATTGCGCTTTGTACTAAATGAACCACATTAACACTGCTAAAATTCAATGTATTCTGACAGCATGGATTGTAGGGACTATGTTTTCACAGGGACCGACATTTTTGATCACCTTCAGGGTCAACGTCGTAGAAAGATATTGATCAAGAGATCTTTAAGCCTTTGATATTGATCAAGAGATCTTTAAGACTTTAACTAACTGTTTTTGTTTTCAAGCTTTTAGGAGAAAGAACTAACTGATTAATCGCGATAACTCATTAATGGAATGCAAACAGAGCCAAAGTGTAGTTATTATACTTCACTTATTTGTTCACAGCAAAACCTCAGTAAAACAGACACTGACGAGACTTGATTAAACATTTCCGGTTTGACGAGGCACCCAATTTACTGAGTGTCCCTAATTTTCCACACTTTAACCCAGTATTATCAAAATATTCTAGAGATACAAAGTAATTATACATTTCATGCTTCATCTTTTAACAATGAAGACATGATTTGTTTGACAGGGTGCAAAAAATTTTCCAGGGAAAACGCCCCATGACAAAATACACCCCTTTTTGGTAACATTGGATAAAGGCTCTCCCTAATTTTGCCACATCCGGAAAAAATCCCCCTATGCTAAAACAATACCTCTCTTCCTCATGGAATTTAAATCATTTTAGCAAGTATTTAACATGTAGTCTGTTGTTAAATGGAATACTTCTGACTACATGTACTTAATTTGTCAAATTGTGAGTACTTTCGGTATGTTCAGATTCTGTGAGGACAAAGTTGTTTTCTGATTTTATCAACCTTTACTGGAAACAATGACTAAATAATAAATATATGTGGCGTTGGAACAATGTTGGATGGACATCACATCCGACTTCGGATCAACGTCAAGGTTTAGTTACTTATGGAATCAGCAACAACGTCTCCCTGGCAACGTTGGAGAGACGTCGATTATCCGACGCTTAATCGATGTTGTATATAGGTTTCAAATGGAAGTCAAAATAGCGTTTATCTCCGAGACTGTACAGATGCCGGGAAAGGGACAATGTGTAAACGTTGTGGAAGCGACAATATATAGACGTTGGGACATTAGTAATCTAGAATCGCCATCTTGACAGTGACAGACATAGAACACTCATCCATCCATCACAGTAACTCCTGCTCCTGAGTCATTCAGTCCCTCAGGATACTTATGAAATCGATTTCCATGAATTTTTTTCAGTAGTTGGGACAAAACTTGCATGCTCTCAAAGTTCTCATTCTATGCACTCGTTTTAGTTCATTTTTGGAGTGACGTCTTATGGTTGCCATTTCCAGTGAGCGATAACACAAGGAGGTTGTTGTTTAGTTGCGAGTCGGACCGTTATAATACGTCTACTTTCGAAGGTCTTTTCAATGTCGTTTCGGAGAAAGTTGCGTTTTAGTTTCGTCCAAACGAAAGAACTAAACACAGTTGCTTACCCAACGCCTCTTCAATGTTGTATCAAAACGTTGGTAAGACGTTGATCTGACGTCGGGATAAATAACAACCAAATCGCAACCAGAGTTAATGTTGTGGATTGGTCGGATTGACGTTCCAACCTCAAATCAACGTTGATTGTTGGCCTTAAAATGTTCACTGGGTAAGGCTTTTGTTAATCCCCTTAGGTACCAATTAAAACATTTTACTGGCGATCCCAGTCCAATTTCTTAAAGTTGATATGGTGCACGGGCCTGGCAAAAACCTTCGTAGGGCTTTTTCTTCAGTGTTTCCTTCTTCTAAAATACTTCCTTCATTGGGTTATTTCTTAAATAATATATTGCAAACAACACAGCTTGAATACATCTTGTAAGCCGAGTGGTGTTTGGTTTTTGTTGACTTGAGGTTTTATTGACTGATCAGGCATACGCCGTGTTATCTATTTACGCAGTGAGAGCTTGCACAAAGCTGAGCAACTTGTGTTCTGTGCTGCTCGTGAAATGTTGCGCATTTACTTGCAAAACACACTATTTTCACATGGTGTTTAAGCAAGAAAACGAAATCGAAGCGAAAATAAAAAGTGTCATGCACACGTTCATATCAATTTCTACCTAAGTCCCAAGTTTCGTGGCCTTAGGGCCCGTAGTGACAGTGGAGGAGATGACACAAGAAATCCGATCACTGTTAAGGAAAAACAGATACCCCTTGCAAGGCCAAGGCTTGTCAAGTGCTAACTAGCGATTTTATTGCGAGTAAAAGGGCAATTGATATGGAATACCGTTTTAACATTTAATGCTTACTTTTGATGTCAAAATATGATTAAATATATCAAGAAATCAATGTAGATCTCATTAATTTAGATTTTGCTATCAATAACTGAATTTTAGAAAATTATTTTTGAGATCAAAAAATCAATTTTACAAGCTTAAAAAAATTAAGATAGACACATATTTGCATAAAATTTAACGAATCGTCGTTCAAATTTTTGAGATGAAAACTTGAATTATTGAGATCAGTAATAACACCACAATTTTTGATCTCAAGAATTGCTTCTTTCTTGCACGGTAAAAAGTTAAAAGAAATATTCTGTATACAAGAACCAGTCCTTTTATTTACAGATGTGCATGGAATGCCGTTTTAACATTTAATGCTTATTTTTTATATCAAAATATAATTAAAGATATCAATGTAGATCTCAGTAATTTATATTTTGCTCTCAAAAATTGAATTTTAGATGGCAAAAAATTATTTTTGAGATCAAAACATCAAATTAACAAACTTAAAAAATCTTAAGGGAGACACACATTTACATAAAATTCTACGAATCGTCAATTACATTTTGGATATGAAAACTTGAATTATTGAAATCAATAATAACAGCACAATGTTTGATCTCAAGAATTGCTCTCAAATATTTCATTGAGACTATCAAAAATTGAATTTTTGATCTCGAAAAGTCAATTTTAGATATCATTAAATCATTTATGAAATCAATAAATATTTCTTGATATCTCTAAATATATATTAATCTTGAATTTCTGACCTCAAGAATACGTTTATAGATATCAAAAATACAATTACAGATAGCAAAAATTAATTCTTGATATTAAAATATGGATCTTTTGAGATCAAAAAATTAATTTTTGATCTAAAAAAATCAATTTTTTAGATCAAAAATTAATTTGTGATATCAATAATTTCCTAATAAATGTGTAAATGGCATTCCATTGATGTGTGCTAAATTTTTATATAAAAATAGACTGATATTTTGACATCAAAAATAAATTTTTAGATAAAAAAAATCACTTGCAAATTTCAAAATGTAATTTAAAAATTTTCATTCTGAAATAATGATATCTGAAATAAATTTTTGATATCAATAAAAGGATAAAATAAAATGAATTATTGAGCTTAAATTTGATTTTTGCTCTCAAATATTTCATTTTTGCTATCAAAAATTGAATTTTTATTTAAAAAAAATTAATCCTTAATATCAAAATATGGCTTTTTTATATCATGAATATATTCTTGATATTAAAAAGTTAATTTCTGAGAACAAAAATTAATTCTTGATACCAATAATTCCCTAATAAATGTGAAAATTTCATTCCATAAATTCACGTCCTCCATCTTCCAATTTCGGAAATTCTAAACTTGTCAGTTCCCTATACTGCCTTGACTGGTTACGGGCGGAGAGGTGGTCATAAAAGTGTAATGCGCTTATGCAGCATTCCCCTCCGCCCCCCTCCCTTCCCCTTACTCTTTGCGCCTTGATATCTAATCTTATAAACCAGTTTCAATGCACATTGATTCTTACAAATGTTCTGTGAAAGATCCACAGCTGACAATGCGCAGGATTTGTCCTTTCGTTGTGCTCAGAGAGGCGTGAAGAGTGACACGCCAGTCACTTGGCGAATCGTTTTTCGTGCAGACTGCAAGATTATAGTCTTATTGATCCCACTGATGTCACAAGAAGTAATCTGGATTTCGTCCAGTCCTTGTACACAAATATCGCATTTAATCCATGGGGTTGAGTGAAGAGTGGATCAGCCAATATCAATCATGAGCAGAGAGCGAAATAGAAGGACGGAGAGAGGGAAGGAGGGAGGGGGTCCCGTTTCCTTCTTATGGCGTTAATCCAAGGGGCTAAGTGAAGGAAGGGAAGGGGTGGGAGGGAGGAGGTGGGTGGTGGTGTGAGAGAAGACAAGCCTCCCGTGGTTGTTATTTGAATAATATTGGAATGTCGTTCCTTTGCGATCGATTGTTGATTGCACAGCCACCCACCCCCACTACCAATCCCCACCCACCCCACTCACTACCTACCCCACCCCTGCTACCAACCTCCGCCCCCACCCCTACTACCAGTCCTCACCCCACCCCACTACCAACCGCCACCCTCACCCCCACCACCCCACTACCAATCCCCACCCCCACCCCACTACCAACCGCCACCCCTACTACCAATTCTCACCCCCACCCCCTACCAACCCCACCACCCTGACCCCCACCACCCCCACTACCAAACCCCACCCCACTACCAACGCCACCCACCCCCCACTACCTACCACCACCCCCATCCCCACTACCAACCTTCCCACCCCCACTACCAACCGCCACCCCCACCCCTATCCTCCCCTTCCCCCTACGGTGGTAACAAACAGATCCGCCTCTGATTATTTTTATACATTTTTCATACAAACATTGCCCCATGTCGTGACGTCAAATTATTGTATATCTGTTGTGACTTTTATGTCAACTATAACTCTAAATGAAAAACGAGATTATATAAAAACTGGACAGCTTTTCAAGAAATATTAAAAAGGTGGATAATAATTAACAGAAGAGGTAAATGATACGATGTGTCTTTTATCCAAGGAATATGTGCATTTAGGTAAAACATGTAGAGAAAGTCCTAAAATGTTTTTATGGCACAGCTTTTAAAACTACATGAATATTAAATAAAGTCTATTCAATCTGATGTATCTTTTTTTAGGATCGATTGGTAAGATAACACAATTTAAGTTGTTGACACAGGGTTGGAATTGTTTTGCCTGAAATTTGGTGGGTATATCTGACCAAAGTCTGCACAAGTTGTTGAGATCAACACCCCCATCCCCTCCCCACCCCCTTAAAGCTTAATTGAGTAGGTTCCATGCATCAAAACGGAACAAACCATCTATTTGCTTTCCAAAAAAGATTTACGGATGGTTAAAAATTGACAAAATCGTTTTTTCTTCTTCGTTTTATTCTTCTTAATTTAGATTTACTGAACTTTCTTTCACTCAAAGCGAAAACATAACCAACTTGTAGCGAAAAGAGGGAGGAGGGGGGAGAGGTCGAGTCTTTTAGTTATTGAAGAACACCAATTTCTCATTAAAGGGTAGTCACCCCATGTCACCAGCAATATTGCCAACTGTTCTAGCATAATAAATTAACAAAAAATCCACCTTGTTTATTTTTTGACAGATTAAAAACCAAAGCCGGATATGGCAAAAACGGGACATTCGGATCAGATCAAGATACAAGGTAAGTAGATGCCAGCATCCGTATACAAGTTAAGTAGATGCCACGCAGACGGTCAAGGCTGGCTCGGTCTGTTGGAATGCTGTGCCCGTATTCAATAACGTAGCTCAAACTCAAACTTACGCTCAAACTCAAAATTTAAGCCAAGTATGAGCTTCAGTCATTCAATAAGTAAAAACTTCAGCTCAAAATGAGTCTAGACTAGACGGTGGCTTAAAATGAAGTAAAATCAAAATAGCTAGTGAACATTTTTCTCAGCATAAAATGTCTAAGGTACTTTATTTCAATCTTTTTAAATTACACACGTAAATGTTTCTCCCATTGGTCAGAGAAAGGGTCTAATTTAAAGCGAAATTTCGACGCTGAAAAGCTTAAATTCATATTTTGAGAAAATGCTTGACTAAGCTTGAAACTCAAATTTCAGACTCAATTTGAGTATGAGTTTGAGCAAAGTTATTGAATACGGGCCCTTGTCTACAACGTTCCAAGTCCCGGGTTCGAATCCATCGTGCGGTTGGCAAGCAGTGGCATTAATCTAATTGTCTCAGTGGGTGAATGAGATCACTTTCCCAGGGAATAGAGCAAAATTGTCTTCTCGTTTCTTTATACGAGGGTGCAGTCACTGGGGTGCTCATAATTTGGCTCTCAGCGGTGAATAATTATAAGATCACGGAATGAAGCATTAACCAAAAGTGTTTCAGGGCTGTCAGTGTCAGAAATACACCTATACATTGTCAAACTACACGCATATTTTTAAACGCCTAAAACAATGTAGAAACCCAATAATGTGCCTAGCTTTCGGATCCCTCTTTTAGGGTTTTGTTCACATGGCAAAAAAGGTCCCACCGAGAACGTTGAAGATTTGAAACAATTATGCATGACAGAAGTTGTTCCAGCAATGATTTTTTTGTTCATCCTTGGTCAGGACGTGCCAAGAGACTATCACAAGAGATTATCATAGCCTTAATGACCCTTAATGATAAATTCATTCATGACTACACGCCACTAAAAAGCAGAGAATGGGGTGGGGGGTTAATTTTGAGTCCAGAATTTAGCTGACTGTATCACGGGATAACTGTGAATGTGGCACTTGCTCCAGCCCTCAGCGATGCTTTAGAGCGCTTTTTCCTACACGGTGAAGCATTGGGGTCAATTAGTACTTGAATGGCTGAGCGCTTGCGTCCACCACAGTGCTGATGTAATACAATGCTGTTTA
This sequence comes from Protula sp. h YS-2021, assembly GCA_949752745.1. NCBI lineage: Eukaryota > Metazoa > Annelida > Polychaeta > Sabellida > Serpulidae > Protula > Protula sp. h YS-2021. The sequence continues at coordinate 4,527,260 of OX457025.1, forward strand.
TAAACCAGATGAGGATATACCAGAAATTGGAGAATCCAGGGAAGACGAAGGCTGCTGCTCTAAGCTGTGCGGCGTAATCCTGTATGGGTTATCCTTCATCATTATCCTGTGCACCTTCCCCATCTCACTCTGCGCCTGTATAAAGGTAATAAGATAATATAAAGGTAATAAAATAATATAATGGTAATAAGATAATATAAAGGTAATAAAATAATGCAATGGTAATAAGATAATCTAAAGATAATAAGATAATATAAAGGTAACCTGACCCAATAAGCAAAGGCAAGAAAGGCTTAAATTAGAAAAAAAAATGACCGTTGCGAATAGTTGACAACATAATAATATTAAATTTAGCAACACTTAGAGACCGTTTCGCGTTCTCCGTGTCAAAAACTGTGTGCACTAATCTTTTGATACCAAATATCTCACTTTAATTTCTTCATTCCATATAAACTCATTATTCATTGATTAATAGTTGTCGTCATAAATACGTAAACTAATTTAGGGCAATACAGTTGTTTGACCTTTGACCTTTGAGAATAATTAACCATCTTTTTTTACCAAATTGAATAGTGCCAACGCTATTATTTAAGCTGAGTCTTCGCAGTAATAGTTTATTCTCCAAACCGTAAGTGTAACATTGACAGGGAGGGAGGGAGGGAGAGAGGGAGGAGATGGAGGGAGAGATAGAGGGAAGGAGGGTCGTCTTAATCACCCAAAGTAGCGAGTTTATCAGTCAAATTTTTTATCGTGAAAACACAAAATTTAGCCGTCTTTTTATTTTTTTAACTTAGGGCTTAGATAAAAGGGTTACAGTCTCTGAAGCCCTCCACCCACCCCCTCCGCCCCTTGGTTCCGCACCTCATCTCTATTTATCTGTCTTATAACTTAGGGTTGGAGGAGGTGGTTGCTACCCCTGAAGTACCCTCCCCCCCCCCTCCCCCGCACCCTTCTACTTGGATCAACCACTGGTCTCTGTGCAGTTGCTAACATCTCTCATAAAATCCTCTTTTGCTGGGTTATACTGACCAAAATTTAATGACTATTTCCCTGATCATTTATATTGTGTTGTCACAGGTCGTGCAGGAGTACGAGCGAGCGGCCATATTCCGACTGGGGAGGGCAGTGCCTGGAGCAAAAGGACCAGGTCAGGAATTGATAGCAGAAGTGTTAAATGTTGCCATTGCTACTTCGAATGTAACGGCTTCATTATGGCCATTTTATCATCGCTTTGCAGTCCCCCGCCGCCGCGTAGCGCGAAGCGGGGCACTATAGGATTCAGGTCTGTCAGTCCGTCCGGCTGTCGACACTTTTGTCGGCGCTATCTCTCCGTAACCACTGAAGCGATTCAGTTGTTCTCTTGCACATGCAGAGACTATATAGTGGATTGGAGTCTAGGATAAGTCCCTACCGGTCAAGTCCCTTCTGGACAAGTCCCTACTGAATTAGGACAAGTCCTTACTAGGATTTCTCCCTACTTTTTTCAGTTTTCATTTAGAAACATAGTTAGTAATTACTCACCTTTTATGTTGATTGAATTCACATGAAAAGACAGTTTGAAAGAGAGGATCAACAGTCGATCTACAATTGTATGTTCGTCATTTATGTGTGTACAATTGCAATTCCTTTTATGTTCATAGAAGTGACATCAATAAACTTTCATTACTCACATGAATCGCTTGATTGTAATTAATCGTACGCTATGATGGTTACAGAATTGCAGTTTCTTTTAAGTTATTTGAAGTGACATCAATAGTTACTGATTACATTGAGGAACGGGTGTGTGGTTGATCACCATTTAGATCAAGTGGATGCAGACATAATCGTCCGGAATACTTGGGCTTACCGTCCGGACTAGTTATGATTAAATAAACTGCAATTAACAGCTAGAAAAATGTATAAAAGCATGAAAATTTTCCGGTTAAAATATGCATCTTTCACGAGGGAATACATTATATCACAAAGAGGAAAGCCCAAATTATTGCTCGATGGATATTTGTATGTGAGACTTCGAGATCTCCCAAATGGATATGTTTATTACGAGTGTGAGAAACGACGTTTGAAGAGTGATCAGCAGGACCAATGTAGAGCAAACGTCAGGGTTCGGGGCGACGAAGTTATTAGGGGGGGGGGGGAGCGGATCATACTCATGGTCCGTATCTAAGCTGTTTGAGTTGACACATACTGTGTTTTTCTTAAAAGTAAAGAATTAATGAAATTAACTGCAATTAGAGTAATCAAAGACTATTTATCGTTGACATCACAAGTTTATTGATCTTACATTATGAACAAAGTATAAAGAATAAAGTATTTCATTAATTGCAATTAGCGTAATCATAGGGTAATCTTACATTATGAATCAAATCATAGGTCTCTTGATGTGACTTCAATCAGCATAAAAGGTATGTAAGAACTATGCTTCTAAATGAAAACTGAAAAAAAATAAAAAGTTAAAATTAAATTAAAATTAAAAAGTAGGGAGAAACCCTAGTAGGGACTCTTGTCCTACATATGGACTTGTCCAGTAGCGACTTGGCTGGTAGGGACTTATCCGGTAGGGACTTGTCCAGTAGGGACTTGTCCTCTTCCCAGTGGATCTGTGCAACGAGGGGGTAATTTTGAGATTTTTGCAAAAATTGAGAAAAGTTTGAAAATTCAACACAATTGACCTACTCAATCGGTGTTTGTCGGTGCCATATTTCCGTAACCATTGAAGCGATTCAATTGTTCTCTTGCATCATAGAAAGATTACATAGTGTATCTGTGCAACTAGAGATTACTTTGAGATTTTCATAAAAAAGGGAAAATAGAAAGACCGTTAAAATTTCACCGTATTGATTCTTACAATGGCTGCTTGTCGGCGTCATGTAGCTATAACTGTTCAAGCTACTCAATTGTTGATTGAAAGCTTGTGATTGCACCCCTGCGGGGGACTTAGTCAGTTTTACTGACATACTTGTTGCTTGGTTTTCTTCGTCTAAATGTAAAATTCTTGTTCAGATCGGATTATTTTTTCTCGCATATATATATATATATATATATATATATATATATATATATATATATATATATATATATATATATATATATATATATATATATATATATATATATATATATATATATATGCGAGAAAAAATAATCCATATATATACATATATATATATATATTATAATAATAATAATATATATTATTTTCGCTATATCGATACGTTGCTTCATGCAGGAATGTTTTACATCGTTATAATTATAATATAATAATAATAATAATATATTATTTTCGTTATATCGATACGTTGCTTCATGCAGGAAAGTTTTGCATCGTTATAATTATAATATAATTATAATAATAATCTATATTATTTTCGTTATATCGATACGTTGCTTCATGCAGGAATGTTTTGCATCGTGCCTTGTGTGGAGGACTTTGTCAAGGTTGACCTGCGCACCTTGTCCCTGGACGTTCCGCCACAGGAAATCCTGACCAAAGACTCGGTGACGATCCAAGTGGATGCAGTCATTTACTACAGGATATTCAAACCTATGACCTCCGTGATTAGGGCAAGTGCACTTCAATACTATTCCGCTAGTGAAGTCTCCACTTCAAATTTTTGACACTGTATTAGAGCCGTATTTAAAGCATATTTGATTGGCTAATCATAGGCGTATATCTGATTGGCTAATCATGTCTCCATTAGTCAACATCTCTATTCCGTGACCTACTCAATCTCCATTTAGTGAACAACATTTGCTTCGATTTGTTCAATTTTATCATAAATTGACCTCACTCTTACGAGCTATATGCCGGATTCGTATTGGAAATGTGTCGGTTTTCATTGGTGTGTTTTTAATCTTTTAAAAATGGATATATTTATCTTTTAATATTGCATGATTTCCCTGCCTAACTTATTAATATTTATTTAACAGTTATTAAGCAAGGAAAATCTGGGGACGGTGTTTGGTGGGAGGAGGAGGACTGCTCATTTAGTTGACACACGTATTAGCATTACGCGACGTCCTTTGTATTTTGGCCAATCAGGTGAAAGACGTGATAAGCTCATCAATGTTGCTCTCCCAGACCACCCTGAGAACGGTGCTCGGTATGAAAGAGCTGAAACAAATCCTGTCTGACAGAGAAGAGATGCAACAAACCATGCTGGTAAGTGTCTACGTCATACTGGTAAGTGTCCACGTCATGCTGGTAAGTGTCGACGTCATGCTGGTAAGTGTCTACGTCATGCTGGTAAGTGTCGACGTCATGCTGGTAAGGGGCCATCCATACAGTGTCTACATCATGCTGGTAAGGGGTCAACCATAAAGTGTCTACGTCATGCTGGTAAGGGGTCATCCATAAAGTGTCTACGTCATGCTGGTAAGGGGCCATCCATACAGTGTCTTCATCATGCTGGTAAGGGCCCATCTATAAAGTGTCTACGTAATGCTGGTAAGGGGCCATCTATAAAGTGTCTACGTCATGCTGGTTAGGGGTCATCCATACAGTGTCTACATCATGCTGGTAAGGGACCATCTATAAAGTGTCTACGTCATGCTGGTAAGGGCCCATCTATAAAGTGTCTACGCCATGCTGGTTAGGGGTCATCCATAAAGTGTCTACGTCATGCTGGTAAGGGGTCAACCATAAAGTGTCTACGTCATGCTGGTAAGGGCCCATCTATAAAGTGTCTACGTCATGCTGGTAAGGGGTCATCTATAAAGTGTCTACGTCATGCTGGTAAGGGGCCATCCATACAGTGTCTACATCATGCTGGTAAGGGACCATCTATAAAGTGTCTACGTCATGCTGGTAAGGGCCCATCTATAAAGTGTCTACGCCATGCTGGTTAGGGGTCATCCATAAAGTGTCTACGTCATGCTGGTAAGGGGTCATCCATACAGTGTCTACATCATGCTGGTAAGGGACCATCTATAAAGTGTCTACGTCATGCTGGTAAGGGGCCATCTATAAAGTGTCTACGTCATGCTGGTTAGGGGTCATCCATACAGTGTCTACATCATGCTGGTAAGGGACCATCTATAAAGTGTCTACGTCATGCTGGTAAGGGCCCATCTATAAAGTGTCTACGCCATGCTGGTTAGGGGTCATCCATAAAGTTTCTACGTCATGCTGGTAAGGGGCCATCCATACAGTGTCTACATCATGCTGGTAAGGGACCATCTATAAAGTGTCTACGTCATGCTGGTAAGGGGCCATCTATAAAGTGTCTACGTCATGCTGGTTAGGGGTCATCCATACAGTGTCTACATCATGCTGGTAAGGGGCCATCTATAAAGTGTCTACGTCATGCTGGTAAGAGCCATCTATAAAGTTTCTGCGTCATGCTGGTAAGGGGTCATCCATAAAGTGTCTACGTCATGCTGGTGGGGGGTCATCCATAAAGTGTCTACGTCATGCTGGTAACGGGCCCATCTATGAAGTCTACGTCAAACTGGTATAAGGGGCCGCCCATACACTGCCTGCGTCATGCTAGTAATTGACCATCCATAAAGTGTCTACGTGAGACTGGTAAGCCAGCCATCCATTAAGCGCGCATGTCATGTTGGTACGGGACGACCTATAAAGTAACCACATCATTTTTACATATATAAAAAATTACACAGTGTTCCAGTTCAAGTGGTTCGCCAAGGATTTCGCCAATTCGCGGATGGGTTTTTTTTTCAGCGGGCTTTTAGTGGTATTCCCTTTCGCAGAAATTACAACCTCATTTGTATTTTGTTATGCGTGTGCGGCTGCTGCTTTCACTCCTATCTACCACATGGCTTCCTTTGCTGTCGTCTGTCAGGTGCCGATCGCCTTTTTCTGTCATCTACCATATGGCGATATGTTATCCACTGTGATTGCTATTTTTATTATCTTTCGCTGTTGCAGACAATGCTGGATCTGGCCACAGATGACTGGGGAGTTCGCATAGAGCGAGTGGAGTTGTAAGTTCAATTTGGTGACAATAATTTTGCTCTTGCTCAGATTCCTGCCAGTGGCACTGTTTTGGAAACGCTTGGAAAAGCAGAGAAAAGGAGAATGAATGGTTGTAGCAAATTCAGATGGTGAAAGGAAATGATAAAACCACAGGAGCGGGTGGACTGATCTAATTTTTTTTTTTTTTTTTGGTGAAAGTGTATTCTATTATAATTTACACCTTTTTTGCACTCCCCTGCGATGCTAATCTTTCACGTAGTTACGCTCTTATGACGATGACAAGTACACACTTTCAGTACTTGCGCAGCGTGACGTTTTCGATACTGGAAAAACGAGGAGTACGTAACCTGCCGTGCGTATATGCACCAGTTAAAATACTTCCGCCTCCTTTGTACGGGTACTGGCAGCAATGAAGTGGCAGTTCGTTGTTGAAAACAAGTTTCTATTAGAAAAAACCGAAAAAAGGTATATGTGATGGAAAAGGTTGCCAAATTTGCATCTGACTTATTTAGTGGAGTTCGGATTTTACATTTAGCTGTCATAGCTCACCAGTCTGAACCTGCTGTAACCGATTTTATCTCCCCTGCTGGCTACATGGGTGAAAAGAGTTGTACACGATTGGGGAGGGGGAGATGGGGGGGGGGGGGGGGGGGGTTACTCGGGAAGTATACGCGGATCGTAGGTACAACTAACGACTAAAATGAAAACTATTAACCGTATGTCGACCAGAAAATTAATCTTCTTTTCCATCCCTTAAATGATCAAAAAGCAGCAGCCCGCCCGGGTCTAAAAGACGGGTAGAAAAGAAAAGAACAAGAATGTCGGGGGACATCGTGACCAGCCGAGATCCAGTTACTCAAGTTTCAGTAGCCTTGCAAGGTCGCCAAAAAGAGAGAATAGCATTTTAAAAACCGGTTACTGAAAAATTTTTAAAGGCCGGAATTTGCCGAAACTCTGCATGGCTGAGCTAAGAAAAGTAAATTTCAAAGAAGCCCCATAACATTGGACTAAACGATGAAAGCAATCTGACTAAAATTAATTGCGAAAGAACTGTTCGAAAAAAAAAATTCCTAAAACTTTCAAATAGCGTAATGGAGCCAAATTTTGGAGGTGCGCCAAAAAAGTAATTTTTAAAAGAAAACATCACGTTTAGACCATTATTCTAAAATTTCAAATAAATCCAATTTTGTATATAAAAAAAAACAAACAACAAAAGATTTAAAGTGCCACCAAGTGGCTAATTTTTGGAGAATCGCAAAGAAAGCAATTTTTCGCAACATTCATACAGATTTTAAAGGAATCCGGTGAAAACTGCGGAAGAACAAACATTAAAAAAGAGCTTAACAAATAAATAAATAAAATAAAAATACGGTCATTTTTAAAATTTTGGGTGAGAAAGGAGGTTATTTTTATTCCTGTTGTTTAAGTTTTTACTACGCTTACACTGTTACAGAAAAGACGTGCGCTTGCCACAAATGATGCAAAGAGCGATGGCGAAGGAGGCGGAGGCTAACCGCGAAGCTCAGGCTAAGGTATGATTGACAGCTGATTGGCAGCGTATGATTGACAGCTCGCCACTTGACTGTCATCGAAGTATGAAACTAACATAGCTCTTTGCTTGATTGACATCTAAATCTGTGACTGACAGCTCACGTAGTGATTGGTACAATATGGTCGACAGCTCACCGCTCGATGGGCACGTATAGCGTTTGACCGACACCTCACCTATTTATTGACTTCTGAGCGTGTGATTGACATGTCACCTCTTACATTTAAGTGTGTTACTGATATCTCACCTCTAGACTACCACTTAAGCATGTGACTGACAGGTCATCTCTTGATTGACACCTGAGCCTATGACTGAGAGGTCACCTTTTAATTCACACCTAAGCGCATGACTGACAGGTCACCTCTTGACTGACACCAAAGCGTGTGACTGACACATCACCTCTTGACGAATACCTCCGCCGATAACTGACAGATCACCACCTGATTGACACCTAAGCCTATGTGTGACAACTAAACGTGTGACTGACAGTTTGTTTCTGGACTGACACCCCTCCAAGCTTATTATTAGTGTCAGGCTGTCAGGATCAGCGCAAACCGTTTAACTTGTGACCACAACAGTTTTGATTCGAATCTATTAGATGTGGAAATTTCACTCCACCTGGATCTGCACGTTTGTAGCAAGTATTCGTTTATTTAGGGCAAACTGTTTAATCTGTTAATTTAATCAAATAGTTAAATAATCAAATAACTTAATTAGGTGTCTGTATATTAAACATCAAAGTCGCAATAATATATAGTGTAAACATTTAAAATTAAATCTTTCTGGTCTGAAAAAACATACAACCCAGAACACAGAAAAAAATTCCGTTCTTAGACCACCCTACACCATTTCCGCTTGCTAATGTGTTCGACAGATCATCGCAGCTGACGGGGAGAAACAAGCCGCGCGCGCGCTCAAAGAGGCCGCGCTGATCATGAACGAGAACAAGAGCGCGTTACAGCTGCGCTACCTGCAGACCCTGGGCAGCATTGCGACAGAGGGTCACTCACAGATCTACTTCCCTCTGCCTCTCGATTCACTGGGCAACAGCAAGTTTTGAAGACTTCTTCCATCTCACTTTTTAGAGCGCGCTAATTTTTCTCAGTTTATGCAAAGCTTTTACTTGAGTATTAATGAAGATAATCGACACGTTTTGCGATTATTTGAAAAACAAAACAAAAAACATATGTATTAAAAACTGCACATGGCGGTCAAGCAATGAGACACTTTTGGATGCGGTTCTGTGCAAGAATCCGATCCAAATGTGAAGACACAAGTCCACGAAATTAAACACACAGACGTTTTTATTCGTTCCTCTTCATTTGTTTTTTTTTTAATTTCCATACCCCTAAAAGATTTAGTAATTTTTAGTGTTATTATTCTTATTTTTGTTTTATTATGTTTTTGTATATGTGTTTTTATATTTCTCATTATTATTTCAAGTGCTCTAACACGTAAGTATTAGTTTCAGTATTGTGATTATATTTGGATTAAAAATTTAGCAGATATTTACTTATTGTGAATCAACATGAAGCATTATTTAATAGTTAGAAAATGTTGACTTTTTTGGCCAAAATTGTTCTAATAAATAATATCTACGTGTTGTGAAAAAGAAAAAGAAAAACAGTTGCCAAAAATACAAGTTGTCAAAAGGAAACAAAACTTTCAGGAGCATTTTATTCTGTGACGCCAAAACCTTTGGTGCCGCAGCGAAATTCCAATAGTATTATCGATGCTTTTTTTCTCGTTCGACGGGTCGCCGCTACTTCGCATGCTGTCCTGGATAATTATATAAAATAATTTGATAGAAGTATTCGCAGATTCTGTAAATAAACACATCCATTAACATCATTATTTGTGTGGAATCCAAACATATTTGAGAAATAAACAAAGAACAAACCCCTGAATTAATGTTTTATTCCCGAAGTAGAACGCTTTTCGCTCATTTTCGGCGCATTTCTTTAAAAATTAAAAAAAATCCTTACACTTGTTCCTGAATTGGTTTTCTTCAAATCTTACATACATGTGTGCCCTAAGTGTTGCCTTTCAGAAATTACTTAAACTGCAGCAGCGTATCCGCTAAAAGTGTTCTTTTTGACACGGGGGTAGCACAAATCCGCCAAACAGTTTGTGACAGCCAAAAATGTTGTCATCAAGGTTCTTAAAAATTAAAATCTTTTTGAAGAAAGTACAAATAATTAAGCAATGTTTCAATCAACTTCACACAGAAAATGTAATATATATATATATGCATGGCTGTGATGAGAAATTTTATATATAAATTTATGCAACGTCTGAGTAATTCACCAAATGTAATAATAAAGAATATTCTTCAGACCAGTGTGCAACACACATCTAACATTTGGAAACATATGTATAAAGAATTATATGTCAATTATATGTAAATATATATGTATGTATTAGTTAATACTTCTTGTTTATTTTATGTACAAATATGGAACTGTATGTACAGAGTCTGTAAATAAAAATGATCTATCTATCTATCTATCTATCTATCTATCTATCTATCTATCTATATATATATATATATATATATATATATATATATATATATATATATATATATATATCTATATCTATATATATATATGAAATTCATAGCAATGTTTTAATTGTATTACAGTGGAAATCATTTTTGTACCAGCTGCATTTTGAACTGCAAAGTGAACAATTTACTCTCAAGGCCAGGAAGCCTTGTTTCTCATCTCATGTGTTTTTTTTTCACGTAAATATGGTTTTTTTATAATAGTTTCATAAACGTTTATATGACAGTAACACATGCATACCGGTAATCGTTGTTAGCTGGAAGCGTTTAACTGTTTCTCTAATGGAAATCTTTGTGCGACCAGACGTTTTCTTTTTTTAGACCCCGCCGGAGATTTTTTTTTCTTTATTTACCATTTTAATGACCCGGCCGGCGATCTTTTTTCTTTATTTACGATTTTAATGACTCGGCCGGGGATCTTTTTTCTTTATTTACGATTTTAATGACCCGGCCGGGGATCTTTTTTCTTTATTTACGATTTTAATGACCCGGCCGGGGATCTTTTTGTCCTTTATTTGCGATTTTAATGCACCGGCCGTGGGATGCGAAACTTATTTCTTTTTTCCTCGCATATAAAAACAGAAAATCAAAGACTCAAACATGTTCCAGTTTTATTTCCCATAACACGTCTAGTTTCACACATGATCTAACGTGCACATCAAGATCCATTTCAGCAACCATTATCAAAAGCACGAACCATGGATGTCTGGTTATCGTTAAAAAAACCACGAATTTCTTGTCGTTAACAAACCATGGATGTCTTGTTGTCTTTAACACACCAGGGGTGTCTTTCGCCACGCATCGTTTTTTTCCCTTCGTTAAATTGCAAGATGCACAAACAGGACAAGCAGGAATAAAGTGAAAGCTACCGAAATTAACTCTGAGATAAACAGGCAATAATCTTATCTCCTCTGTGCTTGGGTAACACTAGTTTCCGTCTTTGAAATGTTAATTAAATAAATATAATAAATGTTGCTACCTCTAAACAGCAATGTCACATGAAGCGTATTCGAAACAAACAGAATCGGAACATTGAAAGCGTCGTAGGAAATCTGCTAACACAAATCAAACTGCATACATTAAACTAAGGTCCAAGGTGTAACCATATAAAATGAACACATATTATGCTAGGAATATTTAATTATATTTGGCGGGGGGGGGGGGGGGGGTAGGGGTGGGGGTATATAAATGCAAACAATGGATGCACAAAGTCATTTTTCTGGATGGCGAGAGGGGTGGGGGTGGGGGGGGGGCGAGGGGGAATGGGGGGGGGGGGGTTGCAAATTGAAAAACATTGATATTCTTCAGGATTCCCAAAGCTTGACCAACACTGGTCCTCACTCCGTTTTTTTCACTACTCTCGGTTTCCAAGCTTTGATTAATTGCAGCGCGAAATAGATACCGAAACCATGAAGCTGCAGACAGATAACGAAAAACATGTGTTCCAGCACGACCCAGGGGAAGCCGAGGAACAGCCGGGTGGTCGTTTTACTCTCCCAGTACTGTACCAGATCGCTGACATTGTCCAAGATACCGTAGGCGACGGGAAGAAAGCCGAATACTGCAATACCTAAAATGTACTGCTTCATGAGAAAAATCTGGTTCTTTCTCGTGGCGACGAGAGCAAAGATGGCGGCGAACCCGCTGCAAAGCCAGACGTACTCCCAGCCATCGACGATGGGGATGCGTAGTTTTTGCAAGCCGCTGGGTGGCCGGATGCCAGCCATGACGCAAAGAGCCGTCGAAAGACGAAACAGCATGAGGAGCACGAGGGAGACATGAAGCGCCGATATGACCTTCATTCTGCTCTTGTATGTGGCACTGAAAAAGAAGAAGATATTAAAGAATCAATGAACCGATCAATCAACCGAGCCCAATGAAAAAAAAGTAATAACCAGCGCATAACTTCCCCCCTCCCTCCCTGAAAAAAATATAAATAACCAGCGAACACCCCACCCCCTACTGAAAAAAGCAATAATCAGCGCATAACTTCCCCCTCCCTCCCTGAATAAAATATAAATAACCAGCGCATACCCCCCCCCCTCCCCCCAACACACTGAAAAAAAGCAAATAACCAGCGCATACCCCTTCCCCCCCACTGGAAAAAGCAATAACCATACCCTCCCCTACCCACTAAAAAAAAGCAATAACCAGCGCATACCTTCCCCCTCCCTCCCTGAAAAAAAAAAAAAACAAATAACCAGTGCATACCCCCTCCCCCTCCATCCCACTGAAAAAAGCAACAACCAGCGCATACCTTCCCCCTTCCCTCCCTGAAAAAAATATAAATAACCAGCGCATACCCCCTCCCCCTCCATCCCACTGAAAAAAGCAACAACCAGCGCATACCTTCCCCCCTCCCTCCCTGAAAAAAAAATAAATAACCAGCGCATACCCCCCCCCCCCCTCCCCCCAACACACTGAAAAAAAAGCAAATAACCAGCGCATACCCCTTCCCCCCACACTGGAAAAAGCAATAACCATACCCTCCCCTACCCACTCAAAAAAAGCAATAACCAGCGCACACACCCCCCCCCCCCCCCCACTGAAAAAAGCAATAACCAGCGCATACCCCCTCCCCCCACACTGGAAAAAGCAATAACCATGCCCTCCCCTACCCACTAAAAAAAGCAATAACCAGCACATCCCCCCCACCCCCCACTGAAAAAAGCAATAACCAGCGCATAACTTCCCCCCTCCCTCCCTGAAAACAATAAATAACCAGTGCATACTCCCTCCCCTCCACCCCGCTGAAAAAAGCAATAACCAGCGCATACCTTCCCCCCTCCCTCTCTGAAAAAAATAATAAATAACCAGCGCATACCCACCCCCCCTCCCCCAACACACTGAAAAAAGCAAATAACCAGCGCATACCCCCTCTCCCAACACTGGAAAAAAGCAATAACCATACCCTCCCCTACCCACTAAAAAAAAGCAATAACCAGCGCACACCCCCTCCCCCCCCACTGAAAAAAGCAATAACCAGTGCACACCCCCTCCCCCCCCACTGAAAAAAGCAATAACCAGCGTATAACTTCCCCCCCCCCCCCCCGCCCATCCCCCTCCACCACTTTGTATAATACCAGATATTGCACGCACCAAGTTATAAATGTACTCCCAAATAGAAATTGTAAGTGAATTTTACGTCCTCTAATGACGTATACAACTTCGCTCATACGATTCGAATGAACGTCATGGTGGCGTGACACTGAAGACGGTTTTGTGACAAAACCGTTTTTTGTGTGACGCAAAGAAGTTGCTACGACACACACAGATGACGACATAATACTGTTGAATAGCTGAGGGAACAAAGATTATTTCCATTCTATTTTTGCTATTTATAAGGCAGGATTTTTTTTCAGTTATTGTGTTATAATAGCGATACCCCATAAAGCTGGTATTGGATTCGGGCCCTTGTGGAAGGCCAAATAACTCACCGCTGCGGAGCTCGTTCACATGCTTACCACCGTTAACATGCTTACCATGCTTTCCTGACTCTAATACAATTTACACAAACTCATCCCTGTGTATCATGACTCATCATTTCGATAGGAACAAGTAAGTATTTGTGAAACACAAGCAGGCCCCAACCGCCCCCAAAATTCATAGGGGTATAAAGCGATGACGGACAGACGGACGGACAGACACCCCAAACCTATAGGCTCCAATCCGACGACGAATAACACGGGCGGGTGGGCGGGTCATGGAACACAGTCCTAAATCTCCAACTGCAAACCTCACATACATATTAAAAACATGTCGACACCAGGAATACTTAGAAGTGCCATTTTCTTTGCACTGATCGAACCAGAAAGAAGTCCCCAGTGATCACAGCAGTGTTCTTGTGCTAACCACAATACTTGGTGCAAAACTAGTTATAAAAAACTGCCAAAATCAGCGAGTCTCACCGATCTCAACAGTCATTGGTTAATAATTTTGTGTTATCATTTAGAAATGACGAGGGTCAAGTCGTCCTGGGCCCGTTTTATTTAACTGTCAGATTCTACAGCTGTTCGCTCTGTTATGTTATGTAATGAAGCTATTGGTCTATCAACCTACTGCCTGAAAGGCTGGGACTTACATTTCATGTTGACTGAGCGTAACCCGTAATCTGTAATTCGATCTGTACAGCAGACACAAAAGAAACAATAAGTTATAATTGTTTTCAAATGCGAGTTTCAAGTATACTAAAATATACAGGGCACAGCTAACATATTTGTTTTAGTGCCTGAATTGACGATTAAATTAAAGTCAGTCACTTGACGATTGACTTACTACTGATTATTGTGATTTCTGCATGCAGCTTTGCGGAGTTCGCCAAAAATTAGTTTGTCTTCAGTGGAAAGCTTTGTCATTGCTTTTTTTCTGGTTTGACCTGCGAATATGGCAGTGCGGCTGACTTATACCAAATACTAGTAATAAATACGTTGGAACTGCAAATTCATAGCTAACCGTCTTGCAGCTAGCTTAGCTCAAAAAAAAAAAAAAAAAAAAAAAAAAAAAAAAAGAAGTGGCTCCTCACTGCAAGATCAATCCGCGCTTCAATTCCTTGCACTGAAACACTTACACATACCATCTTCACTCGTTTTGCGGGACCGCCTTTACTAACATTTGCTGAATGTCTTCAAAATGGTAAAACAATTATGAACAACTGTTTGTTACGTTATTTTTAAAGAAAGAAAATGGAAAATAACCACAAGTTTCCAGCCACAGTTGACAGCTCTTTACATACTGGGGCTTGCTTTATTGCATAAAATTTTTTAGAATTCAATTTTGCAATTATACCACAATATCTCTCAATATATTTCAAAAGCATAGAATCAATTACAACGTTAAGGTTCTGGGAAAACGGATAAACTTATGCTTATGTCTACATTTAGTAGTTAATGGTATATATTTTATTGAGATAACATAATCATAACACTTTTATTTTTTTTATTACGACTGTGGTCACATGATTTCGACAACGGAGAAAGTAAACATTTGACGGTTGCGTGTGGAAGTTATTTTTCTCCATTTTAGTGAAGATAAAAGACGCGGTTTCCATATAAATTGCGCCTCTTTGTATTATGGGCTTAGCGGAAATGACGTGCAGAATTGGAGCCTCGGAACACAGAAAAGCCAACACTTACAGGCTAGATATGAATATTTTATACAGAGCAAGTTTTTATTGGTACTTGCTAAAGGCTCTCAAAGCAAGATTGAAATCATAAACAGCTTCTGTTTCACGCTTCTTTGTAAGAAAAGAACACAGAAATAACCACAAATCTCCAGAAATAGCTGATATTTGTTTACATACAGGGACCATGGTTCATTATGTGAAAAATTAACACTAATTTTTGCAATTATCCACAGAAAAAAAAAACAGATATTTCAAAAAGCATGGAAGATATTAAAATTTAATTATTGCGGGTATTAGTGGTGGGACCATTATTCGAATATTCAAATATTCGTTCGTTTGAGTGGGGTTCGAACCCTATTTTTTGATATTCGAATATTTTGGATTTTGTATAATTTTTAAATTATTTTTCATAAGAAGAGAGAATTTTTAGCCTTGCAGGCAACATCGTTACAAAGAAAAGGTCTCAGCTGAGACCGGAAAATATCAATATCCATAGTTTCCTTAATGAGAATTCGTAGATTTTCAGTTGCACAGAAACTAGACAGGGCTTGGTTTTGTTTCTCGGCATTACATAGATATAGTTCGATTATTTTCGTTGAGAGTGATGGGAATTAATTGTAATCTGTACCAGTGCACGCGACCACGTGAACAACATTATTTTAATTGCATTTTTTACAATTTTTAAGAACCAAGTTTAAAGAGTGTTGAAATGCAGCTTTTGGTGTGTAAAATGACCCATTATCACCATAACACAGGAAATGCATGGTGAGTGATATTTGTATCCCCGTCATAAACCGTAAAATGGTGTGTTAAATGGGTATTGTAATATTTGATGTTTGTGACATTCTAGTGCTAGTTTTAATCAAAATCAGCAAGAAAACCCAAATAGTAAATAGTAAAGTGGCAAAAAAATAGGCCGAGTCGTCTTTCACAATTTGCCGAGTCGCTAAAAGTGGGCCGAGTCGTCCAAAAAAGTTTGGGCTGAGCTGTCCAAAACTGGTCCGAGTTGGTAGTGGACCGAGTTGTCCAAAACCCCTCATATGTTGTAGTTGTGCACCTCGTATTCAGTATGTCCGACTTTTCATTTATTTAGTAAAAATTCAGGTCGAAATTTACCATATTTTACGTAGGGCGAGGGGATTTGCAGTGTTCCGGTGCTCTTGTTTCTGTTGACGTTATTCAAAACTTTGATTTTGCTTGAACATACTTGAAATAGGTATTTTAAGATCTCTTAATACGAAATAAAAGTTTGATGTTCACTGCACGTTTGTTTTCTGAATAATTTATGATAATACAGCCTCATATTACACAATAATAAACAACCACACATCACTGACAAATTTTTGGGGTAGAAGTAATAATGTGGATGTTAATGCAAAAGTGCCCACGATTTCGAAAAATATTCGAATAATATTCGAATATTGCTCCCGAATATTCGAACCCTGTTTTGGTATTCGAATACCACCACTAGTGGGTATGCAAAATAAATTTATAATTAATACTGGATCTATCAATTGTTTGGATACTATATACATTTACAGATCACCCATAAACCTTTCACTTGAATGTTTGACATTTAAAACCCGGAACGTAAACAAGTCTTTCACAGGTGAGTGCGGCAGCTAAACTTTCTGCACTTCAACGAAGAAATGAAAGATATACAGCTCATTGAAAATTGGACCTCTTTGCAAAAGCAGTATATGAACTTTCGGTAAATGTTTGATTAGGGACTAGTGTGCAGGATTGGTGCCTCAGAACATATAAAAGTGACCTCTATTAGCGTAACAATTGAATGTTTCGGAGCTCTGACACAGAGATATAATCTTAGTTATTTAAGGAAGAGCCGATTCGGAGCTATAAGCCAAATCACACTTTGGGTGTTTTGAATAAAATGCCTAAGAATTTTGAATTTCGACTGCGAGGGAACCGGGTAAAAAAATTAATGAAATGATAGAAAAATGTAGAAGAAATATCGCAAAAACAGCTCCTGCATTGAACATAAAAGAAATTGAAACTTGAAACTATTTGTTAAAACTTTTAATTCATTTTTGAAATAGCATACGGGTTGTTAAAAACCCCGATTGCCCTTTGGTGCACGAGAAATTTGATATTCGGGCGAAATCTCTCTATCATTTCTTTCATTTTTTACCCCGTTATTTTTATTCGAAACTCAGAATTTTTGCGCATTTTTATTGGGAACGTCCAAAGTGTGATTTGGCTTATTTGCCGCACCTGGTTTTATAATGCGGAGCGACGGTCTCCCTGTGCAGAAAATCGGTTCCATCTGTTCCCACTACTCTTGGCCCGTTTCGCGAAGACATAATTTATGTTAGAATATCACAGAATAGTAAGAAGGTGTGCGAGATTTTCGCACGAAAGATAAAGTTTATTTTTGGAAGGAGTGACGTGCTCTTCCGCCTGTCAGCTTCGGACAGGGAGATTAGCACGGGCTTCGTGAAACAAAGCTTTCGGGAAATTGACTCTATTTTTATGGCTGTTGAAAAACATATTTCAGGAGGTGTGCACTGGAAGGATCTGGCCCACACGTGGGTACCAGTTTGGTATTTTTTAGCAAAGATTTACCACAGATTCATCTTATCTTAATGGTTAGAGTACTTGACGAAAAACCGCTTCGATAACTTGCACTAGTCTCGTGACATGTTTTTCAACATAGAACATTTAGTTCAAATTAACAATGAATTTAACAGTACAAAAGAATCCAAAACTGTACAATGACAAAAGTAGAACGAAATATTCCCGAAGTCGAATTGCATGTTCACGGAACCCGTGGTGCGATATCAATGTGCCCTTGGTCTGCAGCAGAATCCTCGAATCTATACAATCTATTCTCATAGTAAAAGACGCAAGGAAAACTTGGTATTTTTGGTCTAAGAAATATGTATTTTTCCTATAGCTTTTGACGTATGCCTTAAGACGCAAGGAAAATGCCTTTGTTTGCATATCTAAATTGCTCTCTTTTTATTAACAAATAAAGCGATGCATATCAAGATGGCTCTACCTGTTGCTTTCTGTTGGACTACACAATTTGGATCACTGGAGAGTTATCTTCCCCCGCAAACAACCTCATCTACCCTGCCCAGCTCGGCTACTATAGCCATTTTGGAAAAAGCTGAAGATTGAGGAATGCTGGAATGGGCAGACCAATGACTAGCACATTAGCCTTAAATTTTTAAGGTAAAGAAATCAAAAGTTTGAAAGAAATTGTTAAGGTAGATAATTGTACCAATTTCTAAAAAACAAAAACCAAAGAAAACAGGATAACAGAAAGGCTTTTTCTTCAACAACAGCCCAGAAGAAGCTTGCTTTTTAACTTGGCATAAAGTGCATCGTATTTATTCCAACTTTTCTGTGTCTA
This sequence comes from Protula sp. h YS-2021, assembly GCA_949752745.1. Lineage (NCBI taxonomy): Eukaryota > Metazoa > Annelida > Polychaeta > Sabellida > Serpulidae > Protula > Protula sp. h YS-2021. The sequence continues at coordinate 4,545,808 of OX457025.1, forward strand.
AGTTAACCAGATAATAAAGTGTAAGGGTTGTTAAGATTAAAATTATAAGGTGGCATCATATTAAATTGACCACACATTGACACTCCAAACGGCAACTTCGCTCCACTGTCGTTGGTGGCCACAGGGCCAAATTTACTCTGTGGTCACTTGCCAAAACATAGTGCTGATTGTTTTTTATTTACAAACAACCGAAATGGAGAACATCGGAAATAATTACAATGTTGTAACGTTAGGATCAAGGTAGAAAGCAAGAGTAAAGGTTTTCATACAAGAGCCAAATAATCACAATCATATACCAAAGCATTAATCATTGACTTTTGTTATACATTAAGATTATGTAGAAAAACGAGCGATAATTGGGGCATTACCAAGTGAACAAACCTGCTTGCTTGATCCAGTAATGATCGCCGCTCCCAAGTAATGTGACCCGGGTTTAATTTTGGATCAAGGAAGTATTACTTTTGGCCGATCCCGCCAAGCAAAACGCTGGGTACCTCCAGGGTGTGCGAATGTAACCTGTCGTTGGTACAAGCGTCAGATTGGAAACTTAGAAGGATGGTACGAGTACCGGTAAACTAGGTCCAATCCGCCTGTACCTGTACCGTCGCCACCTCCCGAAAACAACAATTATTTCGAAAATGATATTTTTTGCCGAACCTCCCGGCAACTGCCACTGGTATACACATATGAAATCGGGTTTGTGCGCATATGTAATCCTTATAGCTGTTAGCAGTCATTTTGAAAAGCGAGTTGAGTCTTAGTCGTACAGTTTGCACTTAAAATTTATATTTCGGGATGATAGAAGGAAGTGGCGAGTTACAGCTGAAAAATCCTACCCGAAAAAATATAGCGGCCTGGCATTTTCGTAAATTATGACATTTTACTTCGCGCATAACAGAAAACTTGTGTAAAATTCTGTATTTGCTACATACAAAGGCATATCCGGATCGCGTTCAAAACATGAGAGTTATTGCCCAAAAACCATTGAAAAGTGGCGAACGGTCCTAGGTTACTGGTAGTTTTATTGCGGCCACAACAGCAGATTGGAATAGTCTCCCCAGTAGCGTTACTGGTAGAATGCTAATTTTGAGGTACCACAGCTACTTGACAAAATAACAAAACTAACCACACTTATTAGCTGTTTTTTGTTGACATCGCCATCGTGGTTCTGGGAGATCGTTTTTATCGTTTTTTTACTGATACATTCATCGTACAGACAATGGCCATGTTGGTTCTGCTACATCGTTCACGTGCAGACCGCCACTGTATTTCACAAACTGGTGTATTGCTTATCCTAGAAACACAGTTTATACTATTATGTGTTTTTTTTTTAATTGTTTTATACCTGGAATCTGCCTGGAATCTACCTGGAATGTACCGTGCAATTTAATGCATGTTTTCCCGAAATCATTAAAGAAACCCCGTGACTTTATATCTTTCTCTTACTTGTATACTGTGTGGTAGTTCGATTCAGACTGTCAGATTGTTTCTGTGTCTTGATTTACAATCTGGAGATTGCAGCGAAGCCGAATCCGAGATATACATAACTAAAAGTCCGTTGACTGTATAAAAAACCATAATGCCTGCGTAAGAAACCATAAAAAATTGTAAAGAAACTGATTTTAAATATGTTGTGAAGTGAAATGTGGATAATAAAATCTATAAGCAAAAGGCAATTTTAGTTGGTAATTTGTCGCTTCTGATTTCGAGCCTTGGTATGGGAGCGGTTCTATTTTTTTTAAGGGATCATCGAAAGACTTAATAGGCGATAATTTTAAGTTATGAGCACAGGACAAGTGATCTATCTCATGCCTACTGTTAATGTCCTGCTTAATGTACTCGGTTTCGAACCAAGTACCTTTGGATCACCGGACGAACTGAGCAAAACGTCACTCCTAAATACCTGTATTGATACCATTCACTGGGCCGTGACTAAGCAGCAGGGTTGGGTTTCTCCCAGGGAGAAAGGTATTTCTCCCCTCCCCATGGGAAAAATAGGGGAAAAACCCGGGATTTAGGGTTTCTCCCAGGGAGAAATGTTTCTCCCGGGGACAAATTGGGGAGAAACAGGGGAGAAACGCTGGGCATAAAAATTATTTCAACGTTAATTTGCATTTTATTCCACAGTATTTAATACTTTTACACTTAAGATTTTTCTTAAACTGTTCACTATACATTGATTCATGAAAAAAGTCAATTAGGTAATCAAATTTGTCATATATTTTACACTCACTCATTAGATTCTCAAAGCTTACTGTAGCAGAAAAAAAGTTTTTCGTAAAAATCCACACTACGCATTTTAACCAAAATCTATATAATTAGGCCCCAAGCCTTCGGATTGGGGCCTATAGTTTTGGGGTGTCCATCCGTCTGTCCGTCATCACTTTTTTGTACGCCATATCTCCGATTCTGTTGGTCGTAAAGCATTGATAGTTAGCTTAAATGAAAGGTCTCGACCTGTAGATATGCTTTTTGATACTTTTGGTCAGATTCGGTCATCCGGAAGAGGTCAAATTGCACAAAATGGGCGATAATTGGGGTTTTAGGGAAATAAGCTTGTACACGCTGTATCTTCGGTTCTATTAGTCGTAGAAAATTGAGAATAGGCTCAAATGAAAGGCTCGATCCGCAGATGTGCCTTTTGATCTCATTTCATCCTCGAAGCATAACGACAGCAGAAAACTAGCCTGGCGGCTTTACCATTGCCTAATCGGTTTCGCACTTTCGAATGTATGGCACTGAAGTTAACTTACACCCTTAATCTCTATGGCGTAGCACGGACAGTAACTGAAAGATAAGCATGTCATTACTTTGACACAGACTGACAGAGAATACACACCCTTAATCTCTATATCTCCTGAGATATAAGGATTAAGACGTTTTGTTAAGGCGTAGCTCGGAAAGAAACTGAAACATAAGCATGTCAGTACTTTGACACAGACTGACAGGGAACGGATTTTTCTTTGATCATAAGTAGAATAGTAAGGTATCTGCCTTGTAGAAAATGAGAGTGAAAACCTGAATAACAAATGTCGATCGTACATTTGTGTATTCTCACGTGAACGTTAAGCAAGACAAAACAAAAAATAAGTGAATAAAAAGAGGGAAGAAACTACGGGAGAAACTGTGGGAGAAACGTATTTCTCCCCTGGGGTAAAAACCCGGTTTTAACCCAGGGTAAAAACCCTAATGGGAGAAACCTGCCAACCCTGCTAAGCAGAATATTCTTCTAAATACGCTGTTTTTCTTCTTTTTTCCAGTTGTCTGTTGAAAGTACTGGATTACCTACCCCATTACTTGCCGCAGATGATACAACTGCCATCTAATCTCAAGGACAAGTTCATCCACCTCATGTCAAAACGAGGCTTGATATCCGATGCAAATCTCCATATTGTAAGTATGGCAAAAAGTGTTATAACTGCCTGGTGATGTTAACACTGATGCAGTGACGTAAACATTGAGTGGGTACTATATCTGAGAAGCAGCTGGGATTCCAAGATTTTATTATAGGGATAGATCGTACTTCACTGACCTTACCACGATAAGTACATTCGTACTCCACATATCTTGCCAAGGTAAGTGCACGCGTACTCCACATATCTTGCCGCTATAAGTGCACGCGTACTTTACAGATCTTGCACAACAAACTGAAGGTGCTGGATCTGAGCGAAGCGGACGGAGTGACGGACGTCGGCCTGCAGAGTGTGGCCTCCGTGTGTACTCAGCTTCGTAAGATAGACCTCAACACCACCAAGGGCAACAGGGAGAACGTCACGGATCAGGGTCAGTATGTGTAACGCTTGTTGCTGAAACTATAGTCGAAAAAAAAAAACAAAAAAACATGGGATGGACATGGAATAATGTTCTCTTTGCGTGTTTCATGTTTTGACGGTTAAATACGGTTAAATATTGTCAAAGAGACTATTCGATTTTTATGAAATGACCTGACATGTTAACTCATGTTATACTGTTGATTACGTTATTAATGCCTTGCTTGACGAAGCTTCAGTTCAAGCCAAAATATTGCTGCTGCATTTCAATAAAAATAACACGAATGTTGTTATATTTCGGTGTGCAAAGTTCAGTGTATTTTAGTTTTAGGCATACACCCTCATATGTGTATGTTTCGTTTCAGGCATACAGCGTCTCGTTTGGTTTTATTCTGGGCTTAAGCAATTGGGTTGTTTTTGTTTTACCCGCATGCCGCCCTCTGTTTTTAGACCCCAACCGGGCGAGCCCGGGAGGGTCTATAGGATTGCCCTCTTAGCATCCGTCTGTCCGTCCGTGTGTCACTCTTTGGATGCTGTTTTGTTTCCTCGCAACTTCTCCGAAACTATTTACCCTAGGCATATGCAACCTTGCACAGTGAATATATATATATATATATATATATATATATATATATATATATATATATATATATATATATATATATATATATATATATATATATTGAAGTTGTGCAACGTCGTTATTTTTGAAATCGGCCAAAAATTGCCAAAATGGCGACTTGTCAAAAATTGTGATCTCTTGAGATAACTGGAACGTAAGACTCGGGTGCTTTGTACGCAATATCTCCGAAACTATTAATCCTAGGCATATACTAAATTGCACAGTGAAAATGTATATATTGAAGTTGTGCAACTGTGTTGTTCTTTTTCAAAACGGTAAAACAATTGACAAAATGGCGACTTGTGTCCGGTTGGGGTCTGCGCCTTCGACGATGGCTTGTTCGTTTTGCGGGCATGCCGCCTAATGTTTTTCGTTTTAGGCTCTCGCCGCCGTCTGTTTTTCGTTTCAAGCCTATGGAGTCGCGAGTTGTTGTTGAGCCACATGCGGCCCTCTGCTTTCCGTTTCAGGTATACGCTCGCTGGCTTCCGGCTGCCCAAACCTGCAGGTGGTGTACCTGCGGCGCTGTGTGCGCCTGACAGATGACGCTATCGTCTGTCTGGCACAGGGCTGCTCACAGCTCAGGGATCTCAATCTCGGCGGATGTAGTCAGGTGAACCCGACGAGCAACTCCGCCCAAATTCTATCCAAATGAATTACCCAGCGGCTATTCTCACAAATCGCTTGATGTTAGAAGAAAATACCGTAACGTTTCTTTGCATTTATTATGTGGTGGGTAGTCCCACCGATATCACGTTTTTAAGAAATTATCCAGTTTTGACTGTAATGGTGTTGACTTTGTACGATAACGTATGTTTTCACCAATGTAGCATTTTGTCGAAAAGTTTATGACAATATAAATTCGATATGCGACAACTAAAATTTTGTCCAAATTTTACTATAATATTAATAACATATTCGAACACACATTTTTGGTGACAGAGTTTGTTCCAGCCATTTTCCATTTGGTTGCGTACAAAATGTCCTATGCCGTATACTCTGTTGGTTTGGGGAGATTTTATTTACAGAATCGCGACTGTATTTCTGTCCTGACATAAACCTTCGTAAATATTTATTTTCAACAATGTGCCTGTGTCCGTGTTGCCAAATTTGTGTGCACGTCTTTCCATGTTTCTGTGTTAGATTACGGATATGTCACTTCAAGCGCTTGGAGAAAATTGCCGCTTCCTCAGGAGTATCAACGTCACCAGGACTGACGTAAGACTTAGCTAGGCTTACTGAAAGGGGGGGGGGGGCTGGGTGGGGGTGATGGGGGGAATAGGTTACTTTGTTGTAATGTTAGTGCGAAAATTTCTTTCTTGAATTTTAACAGAAAACATCCTTTTTTCACTCAGTCGTTTTCGGTGAAGTGGCATTGAAGTCCCTTCCCCGTCCCTTCCCTCCCCCCCTCCCACTTCCTGTGATTCAGTAAATAAATGTTATATTAATTAAATGTACAAAGTTGTCGACAGGTGGCGTGCAAACAACCACCGAGCGCCAACACTGAAAATCCTCGAGTCTGATTGGTTAATAAAGATTCACAGTGCATATCTTCAAAATATTAAGCAGTAACCGCTGCCAGATAAAGAGCGCATAGAAACATGATTTCGTTTATCAGATAACAGATCAAGGGACTTTTCAATTGGCCAATGGTTGTTGCTCTCAGTCCTTAAAGGTAAGAAAAATATACATATGTAAAATGAAAAGGTTTTAACATGAATAATTGAGAAAGAAAGAAAAAAAAGAAAAGAAAAAATATAGTTTCAGTCAGATATTCATTTATTGTGTTGATTTTGTGTTAACAATTATTGTATTATTCGGTGGTGACGTCACGTAAATGAACTTTACCAAATAAAAATAAGAAAGAACAATAATAGGAATTAATAATAGTATTAAATAATAATCACATTAAAATAATGTTAACAACAACAACAACAATAATAACAACAACAACAAACAGCAACATTAACAACACGCTGGTTGGTACAGGAAGTGCACTTGGTGGGGTGTAGGAAGGTGACGGATGAGTCTGTGGAGGCTGTGCTCCAGTTCTGTCCCAACATCCAGATCCTGCTCTTCCACGGCTGTCCCTTAATCACAGGTGAGTAAAACTATATATAGCTCGGGTCTCCTAACACGATTGTGGTGTGTAAAATAGGTTTCTTTTCAAACAGGGATGTATATTATGAAATTATGCTGTTGAATACGCCGCCGTCTGGTGGCGGAACTTCGTGAGTGTAGTGACGTCATTAGGTGCATTTCTCCGACAAGTGAAAGCGATTGTGAAGATTCATCCAAATTATTTGGGCAATATTCAAAGCTGCAAAGTTGACTCTTGGCCACACTCTTGTGTTAATATCTGAGAGAAATGACAACCAATTAGAGGAATAGATTTGGAAAAGGAAAATCGTATTTACAGTAAAGCGGCAGATCACCAGATTCCCATGCGTCTAAAAAATATGAAAAAAAAAACAGTTCTACCGCACGTTTATCAGACCTTTTGGACAAAATTATCGACGTAAACAAATAAATCAAAGAAAATCTCACACAGTCTCTGGATCGGATGCTCACTTATCCGGATCACCGCTAGGTTTGTATTTACTTGCAGATCAGTCGCGCGTTGCCATGGAGGAGCTGCTTGGCAACAACTCACAGATGAAGCAGGTCACGTGGACAATCTACTAGTGACGTCACAAGTAGCGCTGCGAACTCTTGCGGCCAAATACAAACAGCGGATCCGTCCAATCGCAAGCTCAGATAATAATCATCCCACAGGGTTATTGTACCGGTGACTGTTTGATTGGCGGGGTCGAGGGGTGGGGTTGTGGATTTCACTTATCTTTTCTCCGTTTCCATTATTTTGCCGTGTTAATATCTCGATAAATTGCGCCCAGTTGTACACATCGGTTTCAAACTGACTACTTGCTTTTTTTCTTTTGAGATATTATTTTTTTTTACCATCACTATTTCTCACCTCGGCAAGAGACTTGGTTGTTTGGTCCTGAGGTGCTGTCGTGACGTGACACTGTGACGTCACTGACAGCTGGGTACATCATTGGTGGATTGGACTAATCACATTTCTCTATACTCAAGTGCATTTATTATTGAAACTCAAACTGACGTGACGCATTTGACAAAAATGTGGTATCTTCGGGCTTTTTTTTTCGAGTGCCCTGCTTACTGTTTAGTGAATGTTTATGAAAGATCTGTATTTTTTTTCTACCATTCCTGTGTGTTTACTCCAGTGGCGACAAGCCATGAAAAGAGTATTACCGAAACTGTGATGTCTGAAGTCTGCTAAGATGTGTGTATGTGGGTGGGTGGGGGGAGGGGGGGGGGAAGGGGTGGGGGTGGTCGTATGTGTTAGCGTATGGACGTGAGTAGTGCGAGAAAAATGTGTATGGAGGCTGGGGGGGGGGGTGAGGGGGGAGTGTTGGAGGGTAGGGCGGGTTCTGGAAAGGGGATATGCGGTTGGATAAAGGGGGCACAAGGGGGGCGTTGGGTGGGGGTGTAGGTGGGGGGGGCACAAAGAGAGGGTTGGGTGGGGTGTAAGGCGGGGGGGGGGGGAGCACACGGAGCTGGTTGGGTGGGGGTGGAGGGGCGGGGTAGGGGGAATGGTTATAGAGTCATTCCAGTATTGAATTCAAGCATGAGTGATTAAATGGCGAAAAAAGACAAGCCGTGGTGATACATTTTGCGTGTGTGGACTTTATCTGTTTGGCTTCAGATACACTCTTGGTTTGCTATAAGCATTGTTTTACCGAAAATACATGAACTCAACTGGTTAAATAGGATTTGAGGGTGGAAAACTTGCTGAACATAGCGTGTGGTAGATATGTACGTGATATCATTATCGGGGATAAATCCTGGCTTTGATCTTAACTTTGGTTTATTTGATGTATGAGTATTATCTGCAGGGGTCTGTAAATTTTTATTCCTCACAGGGGGAATATATGCGATCGACCGCGTGTCGGTCTGTCGGTCTGTCATCAAGAGCTTGTTAACACGATAACTTAAAAACTCCTGCAAGGATTTTCATGAAATTTGGTATGTAGCTTCTATGGGAGCAAACACAGATCGGTATTGTAAATGGGCCAGGTCCGTCCAAGGAAAAAGCACCAGCTGGACTTACAAAATTTCAACTATCGATGGCCGTGTTTATATGATTGGAGGCCTGTGGGGAATATGTGGGCTTGCACACTGCTCTAGTTTGTGGAAGGGGAGGGGGGAGGGGGAGGGGGTTATAGCATATAAAGAGTCAACCGCCAAAGGACACTTGATAAAGAAAAAAAAACAATTATCGAGACTGGAGTGACTTAGAGTGCTTTGAGAAAGGTCTGTTACCTGAAGGGTTTGCTGACAATGAGTTGGGGCATTGTCCATGGACAATCTTGTTTGTGTGTTTATGTGAATGTTTCTGCCTTATAAAATGGACTGTTCTTGAACTGTTCGTTATGTTACAGTTTATGTATTTTGGTTGTTTTCATTAATAAATATGATACGAATTAAAATTGCCATTTTCTTTTTACTTTGCCTGATGTGGTTGAGCTTGCATGAGAAAATAATGAAATGTTTGCAAAAAGAAGAACAGGAAGAAGAAAGAGAGGTGTAGTTAATAAGCTTTTGAATTAACCAAGAAATACAAGCAATATACGTCAGTTTATTCAGAAAAAAAATTAAGTACAAAATGAAAGTAATGACAGAACTAGAGCGATTTCGCTACCGAGTATTAAAACTTGACAGTTGGGAGCACAAAATTGTGATCTTGCAGGTTTAATACGCCCCTGAAGATTTCTGCAGAGCAGCTTATGAAACAAGCCTCGTCATTTCTTCGTAAAAAACCTTGATATTCGACTTATATTGTAGTTTATTTATGATGTCCCAATAATTATTATTTTCATTCGAGAACAGCTTTTCACGTTTATTAAGATCTCTTACAGCCACCCAGAATATCTGGTTTCTAATTTTTTTTCAGATTTTTTTGAAGCTTTATTGTGCAGACTTTGTGCAGGCGTTACTTTTAGTTGCCGAAAACCTTACTTCCTCCGACGCTTAATTCAAAATACAAAAACAAAAACCAGGACCCAGCGTGTGGGATATTCAGAAGCGCGCCAGTTTTGTCCCACTTACTTTTATAAAATGTTCATGAATATTGAGTTCACACATATCCTGTGTTATGTAATGACCATAAGAAAGTTTGACGGAGCGATGACCACTAAACCATATGATTGTCACTGTCTGGATGATCATCTAATTTATGTTTTCGCGAGATCTAAAATGACCATGGTAGGTCAATAGTATGACGGTGGCAGACAGAACCACCTCATCCCCTCAGCCCCCCTCCCTCACATTAGCCAACAGAAAAGAACCCTCCAATAACCTTTTGTTGCTATTCCAGGATTTATACATAACCGCAATCTTATATAATTAACAAAAACGCGACGTAGAGGGAACATAACGGCTAGTGTTTAATGCCATGAAAAACGTCATCAGCATGTGACGTCATAGCGTAGCAATCTTGTAACAAATTGACGGTTCACTCGTGGCATATAGAAACGTTTGATTTTTTTTAACGAGTGTTTACAATTTCATTTATCTTTTTGTGTTTATGACAGATAGGTCTAAACCCGAAATAGCAAAATGAAAAAAAAAAAAAAAAGAATTCGCATTTAGAAACTCATTTCAATAAGAGCAAAAAATAAATATATACAAAATATTAACTAATGAATACAAGGGAGAAAGCTAGCAAACCAAATAACTTTCACTTATTTATAATGTGAATACTACCTAATACTACCTAATAGCAATTAAGTATTACCAGTATTATTAGGGAGTGGTACTGCCACAGTTGACAATTTCACTTCGTAACGAAACACACACACGAAAAACTTTATCTTCAGTTCTTCTAACGAAACCAACGATGCAAAAATGTAATGTTCAAACCACATTACTATTAGTTAACATTATAACTTTCATTGTTTTTGTGGGAATCAATTATTTTATTGCGATTTATCAAGGATCTAGTTTACTAAGCGTAGCCTTGTTATTGGTCGGCCTGGAAGTAAACAACTGCGGTCTGATTCCAACAGGTGCGTCACGTGTTTTTTTTTTTTTTTTTTTGTGGTTATTTCATTTATTAGAGGGATAATAAGCTGCCAATGTGCTTAAGCTTTTTCGCATGATGAGGGTACTTCATGGCGCCATTTGCCGAGCGTCTTGGAGTGGTACAGAGGGCTGGGGGGGGGGGGGGGGTAGGAGAAATAATTAGTTCTTACTCGGCATGCTTCCAAACTTTTTGTATGAGCTGAAATCCTGTAGCATTACTGCTCAAAAAAAAAAAAACAAAAAAAAAAAACAAAAAAAAAAAAAAAAAAACGTTGTCGTGACGTCATAAAAAAATAGGACAACATGATTTAGTTAAAAATAAAGAAGTACGTTTTGAGTGCAGCTCCAGGGCTGTTTTGTGATAACAAAAACAAACGACACCTTGATTCGTGATATTGCAATAACTACAACATCGTTAAATTAATGATTATTTCACTTATAAATCTTAATGAAGAGTTAACCATAATACTGTGTTGCTTGTTTGATAAATACAGCAACTAAATTCTTAAATAAACTTGTACACGGTAGTAAATTATATAATGAAATGAAAAGATATATCTTTAATTTCTTTTGTTATTTTATGCATCTGGAAGCCACTAGATGTCACTATAAGCCTGCGTAGAGTTCATTATTATTCGCTATTGTTTTCTTCCAGTTCTCTTCGGGCATTGGAATGGCAGCAAGCGACAAGTCACATAGAAGGGAAGTAAAATTAAAATTAATAGATCTATCAGTCTGCAGCCTTGAATATTAAAAATACAATGTTTTCCTTGCGTACATGCCTATATACACAGCAATGTATTAGTCCTAAATACAGCCCAAGGTGCAGTACAATTTTGTGGGAGATGAAACGATCTAAGCTTCATATTATCGGTTCTGAAGGTGAAATAACATGATAGTACAGAGATAAAATTGTATTTACTTATAATGCCCCCTTACAGTGCTGTCATAGTGTACCTTACCTAAGCAGTCATGTTGTGAATGCATAACAGGTGATACAAAATTGAGCTTTATCTGCCCTGTTATTTTAAGTTTTGTTGCTATAAATGTTCACAACCTGAATCTAAATTCTGGAATGCTCTCAAAAAAATATCTTCATTCTAAATTATGGAATGCCAACATAAAAATATTGCACTGCTACAACTCAGATGGCATGTAATAGTGTAAACAATATATATTTTCTTAAATAATGGTTATGGGAATTGAAGACACTTTAAAACACTCAGTGCATCATCATAGTTACGAGTAAATGAAGAAGCAGTTACTTTGTTTTTTTTTTTTTTGGTTTGACTAAAACCAGACGTTAATTTCTGAGGAATCCTTAATAAATATGAAATAAACATAAGTGAAATTTGAGTCATACTGAAACGCATCTTAGCCAAAATGTTTAGTATTTCTTTATTTATGCATTCATTGGGATAAAAACGAAAGATGTATATCAAAAGGCAAATAAACAGAATTTGCTTAGATATAGTGTTTAGTGGAAAGATTTGATTGTAATTTATTACCCAAGTGGTGACAGAAATGCCCTGAACGTAAAATAAACAGTAGGTGTTGTTAACGACAACAAGTGAGCAAAATTGTTCTTTTTTTCTTAAGTGTTTTGATCCTGACCATGGAATTGCTGCAAAGTAAAACTTAACTCAGTTCCCGGAATTGAGCGTCTATTTAAAGTCGCCATAGTAACCTAAGTGCTTATTATGTTCCAGTGTAAAAAATAAAAAAAATATGGAAAAATGAAGAGAAAAAAAACCCTAGCCTAGATTTCTGATTTTACTTTAACTTGGCAAAAATGGGGTGTAGTTGTTATCGGATGCATAGTAACAAATTAGACTTGTGTTAAAATTCTAAGAGAAAGATAAAACTAAGAGATGGCGCAAACGATTACAGAGAGATGGTGCAGACGATCACGGATCGAGAGCTGATTCAGAAGATCACAGAAGGATGATGCAAACGATCACAGAGTGATCATGTGATCATGCAGAAGATCACAGAGAAATGATGCAGACGGCCAGGGAAAGAGAATGCAGAGGATCACAGAGATGATGCAGACCACGGAGAGATGATGGAGACGATCATGGAGAGATGATGCAGACGATCACGGAGTGATCATGCAGAAGATCACAGAGAAATGATGCAGACGGCCAGGAAAAGAGAATGCAGAGGATCACGGAGAGATGATGCATAGGATCACGGAGATGATGCAGACCACGGAGAGATGATGGAGACGATCATGGAGAGATGATGGAGACGATGACGGAGAGATGATGGAGAAGATCACGGAGAGATGATGTAGACGATCATGGGGAGATGATGCAGACGATCATGGAGAGATGATGTAATCGATCACAGGGAGATGATGCGGACCGCGGAGAGATGATGGAGACAATCACGGAGAGATGATGCATATTTTCAAGGAGAGATGATGCAGACGATGTACAATGTGGCAAAATTAGCTTAGACTTTATTCGGAATTGTGTTGTGTTTGAGGTAGCTGGTAAATACAAGGAATGATATTTTACACGTTACAACAGCTTTATCTGTTTCGGAAGAAATATTTCATGCATTGATGATATAAACCACTCTAACATTTAATCATTTAAAAAGCCATTTGTTAATAGCTTCATAGCTTTGTTGCATTCATTCATGATGTCCACAAAAGTATAACGCTCAGCTTCAACTCAGTTAGGTTTGGTGGGAGTTGCTTTGAACAAGTCATTTTTGCTGTTGGATTGCTTGCAAAAATAAAAATATATACCAGGTTGGATTGTCAGTGAAATGAACATAAGCCGTGGCCTGGCTTTTTTAGAGAGTATTGAGAGTATCAGGGATTAATGAGGACATAAAGTAAATAATGGTCTTAAAAAACCTAAACAAACAGCAACAAAGGAAGGTGTTCTATGTTTACCTTGTATATGTTTCGGGGAAACTCTAATTGGGGGGGGGGGAGCTATACTTTCCCTAAAATTATAACAGATAAATAAAACATCAGACGATTGATTAGCAGTTTCAAGATTCAATCAGTCTGAAAATGCGATTCTGCCCTTCTAATTGCAACTTCTTAGGGAGCACTTATTTCTTGTAGTTACAACATGACACGGTTGATTTGCCCTTTTAAAATTAGTCAAAATATTTCCAAATGCAATTAAGCTCAAAAGGTGATCCTTTTCTGGTAATTAAAATTTCTTAGGAAATGAATCGACTGTAGGCTATGGGTTAGTGACACCGAACTCCTAAAGATAATCCTTGGTCTTTGGTCTTAATCCAGAAATAAACCTTTCGCTAGCAACAAAGTTTGATGGATCAAGCCATTTCCTATATAAGTGACTTAAAATAATCTTCGAGCAAAAAAAAACCCAAATCGTTAACAAGAATACTGAAATGGACAAATGTGACAAAACTGCTATAAAGAGGAACTGCGAAAAATGTTTTTAGCTAAGAAATCAATTCGATATTTGCAGGTACACGTTGCTGTTTAAAATTGAAAAGGAATTTTGAAGTGCGCAAAGCAGTTACATTTGAATCCAAGTGTGGGGGATAAGGATTTCTGAAATTCCTTTGTTCCGGTAGTGAATGGCGTGAAAACAATCGCTGTAAATGTTTTAAGGCTCGCGAAATGCGTACCTCACGTTGCCATTCCAGTTTATCACGCGGCAACAAACATGAGCAACTCAACGGGGTATCTTTCTGAACAATATGTATCATGCTAACAATGTTGGGTATAATGAATTTTAAATTGATTTATAAAATAGCTTAACTTACCGGAGGAAGATATATAATATTTAGAGCCTACGCTGGTACAATGGAATCTGGAACTGATTTTAGATCAATTCTTATATCTGATGTTGAATAATTGTAATAAATTAAACCGAAATATATCTGAGAACAAACGTAAAGCAACGTGTAGAGCAACATGTTTTTTATTCATATTTACCCAGTCTGTAGCTGCCCTATCATTTCAGGGAATCTGTAATGTTTTGCGTGGTAAAATTCAGGGAAAGTATATTTCCCTTGAAAATTTTGTGTGGAAATATATACTTTCCCTGATTGAAGCAAGGAAAGTATACTTTCCCAAAAATTAGAGTTTCCCTATAGCATATAGACCAGAGCACTGCGAGTGTAGGCCGCGTAGATGATAAACACACTAGTCAATGACAAATGTGGTGTAAAAACGGTACGTTGTTTCATGCCTGAGGGGCAGGACTTGATATAAACCGAGTCTTCGCCTCTTTGCAAGCCATCACTGATGCAGACAAATTTTATAGCGGAGTGTGGGGGGGGGGGGGGGGGTAGTGCTACTCCCGAAGCTAGAAAATGATTTATTTTCTCCGTCTCATAATCCAAACATTTATTTCCGCTTCATTTATGAGCATCCTTTGGCAAAATTTGAAATCTTGCCTGACTCGTTTTAATCGTTGTGTTGGCTGTATGATTATATATATGGCTATGGCGTCATGCCTTGAGCAGTAACTACATATCTGAGAGATACATGTAAATTTGTCGTAATTTTCCTTTTGCATGTATCGAAATGCACATGCAAATGCACATATGTTTTCTTTCCTGTTCAACGTGTTTTTTTTAAAATTTTCTGCGAACACTGTTTCAAAAATTTGAACATTTTTATTTGTTATAAAAGTTAATTTTGATATTTCATAGATTTTTTAATGTCACATAATATTGTAATATTGTAAAATAAAATGAGTACCAATTTATATATATTATTAAAACTGTTTCAAAGTGGTCATATTTTCTGGATGTCTTATCTTCTCACTCATTTAGTAATGTGACTGAAATGGAAAATTAAGTTAAAATCCAGCTAAAATACTCTTGAGTTGACCTAGGTCTTTTTTAATGCAGCTCCTCCACACTTCTTACAGTGGAACCTTAAATAAGACCACTCCGGAATTATTAAGACCCCCCGTTTCTGTAGTGAACAAACCCGGAATAAAAACCAAAGGCTACTTTTCCCTCTCCTCAATCACAAAAGACCCCAGAATTAACACTACTTGTGCTATCCGAAAAAATTGCATTTTTCTTCCAACTCTAGATGTTATTTTTAAGGTCCATGCCATGAACATATGCTTAATATATGAAAGCGCCTAAGATTAAGACATTGCAACACTTTTGTAAACACAAAGTGTAGTTTTTGTCATCGATTTGACACGGATTCATGATAAGGGCAAGCTGTGATCCTGGAACAATGCACGAGTGCACATTTTGTGTGCATATAATCTCATTGATTTTACAACATCGACTTCTCTTTTTGACTCTTTTATGCCTTACCTGTGTATAAAACGACCGGATACTTGCCAGAAAAATTATTATCTAACAGTATCTATAAGAAAAGACAGAAAATTGTCAAAATTTATAAAGAACGTAGAAAACGAAAAAGAACCTTCGTTAAAGGAAAAAATTAGATGAACGAAAGCAAAGGTTAAAGTCAAAGAAAACTTTGTATGAATTTTAGAAATAGCCTGTATGCTTGTACTGTATTTAAATATCTGGCGTGACAACGCTTGTTTAATAAACCTCAAAATAGTGGAAAAGGCGAAACAGATCTTTAATTGGGAAGTGCTATAGGACAGACGATACCGAAAGTTGTAAACACTTACCAATAATACTCTGTCGTGTACAAGGATGAACACAACCCTATCAAAAACCAATATCATCAACTTTGATACAGTACCCTATTATAAATAAATCACAAAGTGGCTCCAGCAAGTAGAACCCCAGAATTAAGACCACCATGGAATTAAGACCACTTTTGGCCTGTACCACAGGTGGTCTTAATTCCGAGGTTCCACTGTATTTGCGAACCTCCTTTCCTACAACAAAACGGTTCTGTAACTTTTCCAATTCAGGACACTCGAAAGTTCGAATGACCTATTTCTTTGAAACCAACAAAGGCGCACTTAATGGGTCATTATTAACATTATTGTTAATGGGAATAATATATCTGAATGTTATTTTTGAATGGAGAATGATACATAGAATGTATTTTAAGAATATTCTATCTTACCTTACAGTTTATCAGAAGAATTCACATACCTTCACAACTTGAGAAGTAGCTAGAATTTCAATCTATCTTAATAAAAGCGATATTTTACCAATATTCAGGGAGGTTTATTTCAGCGTTGCCAACTTTATCCAAACATATCGAGTAACAAACATGAAAGAGGAATGTACAAATTAGTCCCCCAGTGACGTTTTACGCGACGACAACGTCACAAACAATCAACGTAAACTACTTTCTTTGTTATATGAGTCATGTCTTCCAGTGTCATTGTGTTTGCTTCCTTTACTTGAGGCAACACATCCTGATCCAATTATGATTGACATGCTCAGCTTTATTGGCTCCAAATTGGGCGACATCACTGCGTTGCAAGTAAAGACAGCAAATGTAACCTTTAGTCAACTACTCAGCAATAATTCATTTACTTGACACAAATATGATTTTATTTATAGAAATGAGGGAAAATATTTCGTGAAGTAATAATCTATTATGGGATAATAATATGAGAAACACTTGACTTTAAGTTTCCATTTCCATGTCGTTTTGTTGCAGTTGTTGAAATCCTCTTTCTGATGTCATCTAAATGAAGAGAAATGACGCGTTTATGACGTCACATAATGGAAACTTTAGTGACTAGAATAGATTGTCAACAGTAATTGCATTTTCTGTACGCAATAGTACTTTCTTAAAATAAGGTCCGACGAAGGTTTTCTGCTTTTGGGACGCACAAATATCATTCATAAATAAATCAGATCACAGTTCATAGATTTCAATTGACCGATATCTTTTATTTTTTAGCTATTTTTGTCTCTTAAGTCTTTAAATGTCCACGTTATACTCTATCCATGTGTTGAACATAACAGTATTCAGCCGCTTAGCAAAGAATAGAAACGTTGAATACAATTCAGAGCCACGAAATTCACAAATTGTACAACTTGCTCACAAGGATTGTAGATTGTACTCGCAAGTTTTTGGATCACTGTAATTGCGATCACATGAAATGATAGCAAAAAAAAAAAAAAAAAAAATTAAAACGAAACCTAGCGATTAAAACCCACGTGAAATCAATGGCATTTAGGTGCATATGTCCATATTTTATGGATCATAACCAACCCTTTTTGTTCTATGACCTTGCTAAAGGTCTGAAAATTGCAATTGCAAAAAATTCACAAAGTCTTCCTTTATGCTGAACATTAACACATAATTATGCTATGCTAATGGTAGCATATAACATCATACACCCAGCAATTCCTTATTTACCAGATGATACATCAGCATTGTTAAATATATTGGTTTATTTCTAGTCATTTCAGCTATTTTAGCGCTGTAGATAAGGTGATGTGATGATTCCTGTAAACATTGTGGTTAAGGTGGCGTGATGACGTATTTAAGCATTGTGATTAAGGTGGCGTGATGACGTATTTAAGCATTGTGGTTAAGGTGGCGTGATGACGTATTTAAGCATTGTGGTTAAGGTGGCGTGATGATGTGTTTAAGCATTGTGGTTAAGGTGGCGTGATGATATGTTTAAGCATTGTGGTTAAGGTGGCGTGATGATATGTTTAAGCATTGTGGTTAATGTGGCGTGATGACGTATTTAAGCATTGTGGTTAAGGTGGCGTGATGATATCTTTAAGCATTGTGGTTAAGGTGGCGTGATGACGTATTTAAGCATTGTGGTTAAGGTGGCGTGATGATATATTTAAGCATTGTGGTCAAGGTGGCGTGATGATATGTTTAAGCATTGTGGTTGAGGTGGCGTGATGATATGTTCAAGCATTGTGGTTAAGGTGGCGTGATGACGTATTTAAGCATTGTGGTTATGGTGGCGTGATGATATATTTAAGCATTGTGGTTAAGGTGGCGTGATGATATGTTTAGGCATTGTGGTTGAGGTGGCGTGATGATATGTTCAAGCATTGTGGTTAAGGTGGCGTGTTGACGTATTTAAGCATTGTGGTTAAGGTGGCGTGATGATATATTTAAGCATTGTGGTTAAGGTGGCGTGATGATATGTTTAAGCATTGTGGTTAAGGTGGCGTGATGATATGTTTAAGCATTGTGGTTAAGGTGGCGTGGTGATATGTTTTAGCATTGTGGTTAAGTTGGTTTGATGACGTATTTAAGCACTGTGATTAAGGTGTCGTCATGATGTGGTTTAGCACTGTGGTTAAGGTGGTGTGATGATGTGTCTTAGCAGTGATAGCTAGATAATAATATAGTGCCATTGGTTTAATATCAGATATCAGAAAATAATAAACTCACCACCACACAGTTTGCAAATTCGCTTATGTTTAACAAACTCCTTTTAGCCATACCTTATATCTTGCTATTGGTGTCGTTCAACTTGGGGACTTGTTTACCTCTGTATTATATAAGTATGGGATAGCTCGATAATTATCCTTGTCGTTCCTGATTCAGAATATAAACGAGGTCTCTCTCTCAGCACCCGTAGAGGTTAGCTGCTTATTCAGATAGCACATTTTCCATGACAGACATTTGAAAACAATGTTCTCCAAGGGTTTAGTGTCATTTTAATGATACTCAGTTGTATATGATTTGCTAAGGAAAGTCATAGTCTTTCAACTTCCTTGCTTTTCTAAAAGAAATTTGTAAATGTTACCCCGTTCAATCAATATAAATGATCTTAATTATTATCTGCTTTGTTTGATGTTGATATTATCGATAAACAAGGGTCTTTGATTATACTGACTACCGAGGTGGTCCTAATTGTTGTTTATTTTGTTGTGCAATTGTATACATTTTTATCTCCTAAAATAGAGTCTGAGATATGTAACCAGGATTTGCACATATTTGAAACCCCTTCCTGATCCGTCGGTAGGTATGTAAATGCTGTTTAAACAAGCAGACTTGCTTTCATAGGACGTCACTGATACAGCAGGAACAACTGACAAGTCTAGTCAATAATTTTAGGAATAACATTTAAAAGTCTTGGGCCGAGTCAAGCGTACATTATTGATTCAAGCCCAGTGTCTCCAAGCAAAATCAATGCTGCTAGTTAGATTTTAGCAATGATATTTGACGATCCCGGGTTGAGTCAAGCGTAGATCACTGTCTTATCCCCGGTATTTGCCGGCTAAGTCAGTGCAGAGCTTGGTAAACCACCTGCAACTCTTAACACAAAATTAATGCCTGTTGAACCTTCATTGCATCCAGTTGACATAGGTGTTAATTATGGAACTTCTCAAATTCGTTTCAAAACGAAAACGTTTGAAATTAAGGCAGTAATTTCAGTGACAGTTAAAGATATCCGTTCCCTTTGAGTAGCCCTCGTAGGTCGTCTGATGTGGTGTTTGTTTACGTAGAAGACGACCACAACTTTTGTCTAATGAAAAATATAGCTAATGCCTGTACGTGTTAAAAAGGGTTAGTTTTTATGTCAACTAATTAAGTATGTATGACCCAGTATTGTGTGCATCTGAATAGTCTTTTGGTTGTCAAATCGCAGAAAATGCTAAGCATGTCTACATGTTTATCGTTTGTTTATATTGATATTTGATTGATGTTAAAAGAAACAAGAAACGATGTTCGAGATGGATTACTGGGTGTCATCATCATGACCCTAGAGTTGGCAGGTCTAGTTTTGTCCTGTAAAAACCCCACACAAATCATATACATGATTACACCAAGTCACGATATCTTTATTATAGATATCACACAATAAGAAAAATCCCTTGTATGGAACGATTACTTCCTCCTTGTCAATGTACTACTGAACTTTCTCTCCTGAACAGCGGACAGTGTCGTGGCATTGCTGAATGACTGTTGATAGATGTAAAACAATGTAAAACAATGTAAAACAATGGCCCATTACAAGTGTGTCGACAAAGTGTTCACAATTAACACGGTCACAAATCGGTATATTTCGTGATGTATTGTGAATAGAAAATTTGGCATCATTGTTCTTTTACTTATATAACAGACTTTTAGAGCAGAACTTAATTGTCATAATTATGTGAAAATAATATCATTTATAATACGAATTATGCATACTTGTTGAAAAAGTAATGATGAACTCCTTACTACAGATTCATTGACATGCTTTCTTATGGCATGTTTCCGGTGTCTTAAAACCATAAACTATGAACGCTGCAAAGGCCACAGTTAAAAAGAGACCATGTTTTAACTGCGAAGCGATTTGACCACTTTGAGGTTGCAAAAAGCTTTGTTCCACGACAAGCTGATGCATGTGTGTCACCTTCGTCGCTGAAATGCTCGTTAGAATTAATTAACTTTGCCGTGCATGTGAAACCATGAATAGAAAATAGAATAAAAAAAAGATGTAAAGAGTAACAAATACCAGTTTCTTCCTTCCATTTCAATATGGCAGACAATTCCAAGCACTAGCGTATCTTGTTATAATTAAATATTTAATTGTGTAACTTCTAACATTGGTCAAACCTCATAAAAGGCTCTTTTTACAGCAATCAAAGGGTCTTCATGACGTCATTTTTTTTACGAGTGCTGGGATGTGTGGCATTATGAGCTTTCTTGCCAACAGCATAATTTAAGGTAAATCACATATAACCAGACAGGCAAGAAATCCTAAAACAAACAAGAGATCCGTTCATACTGTATCAATATCTTCCTGTTAGATTTTGCTCAGTTGTGCATCTAGCCACCTGGGCTCGCGATAAGACATTACTTCAGGTAAATAATAGTATAACGTATAATCAAATGGGGGGAGGGGGGGGGTCAGAATGCCTTAAAACAGCAAAGCAAATGCTATATATATATATAAAAGATTTGGTAGAGTTGTTCAAATTTGTTTTTGCACAGTATAAATTTTAGGCGCATTTAGCTTTAAATAGTTCTTAATTTGTTTTAAATGGAGCTTTCGCCTAGAATGTAAATAAGAGAGTTTGGACAACCATTAGACCTTTTCTGGATGATACATTATTTAACATTGTTCGAACATTTTTATTGAATTCTGCAAAGAGGGTTCGCTGATGTATGTTACTATTTTTTGGACTAAAGATGCAAGTTTTCCACCAAGGACAATGTCGTTCTTATAAAAATACACACTACTAATTAATGGAAAATGGGAAAATATTTTTGCTACCCAATATTTTTGAAAAGTTGAGAAAAAATCAATTACACCAACCTGTGACTGTCTTCAGAAAGAGTATTAATTCCACGTGAAGCACCAGGAGGAGAGAATAGGATGCCCTACTTCAAGTGTTTTGATGATTTAAAAATTTTATTATATTAGTTATTATTATTATAATTCACTTATTCACTCAAAGAAAACATTCCTCAGTTTTATCTTACAACATTTTCCCAATATGCAGCTCCGTTGTACTACTGTTATTACTACTGTTATTACTATTATTAATACTGTTTTTACTACTACTAGAGCTGTGGTATATTGCTGTTATTACTACTATTATTGATTTTAATTTTCAAATAAATACTCAAAATAGGATAATAATAATAATAATAATAATAATAATAATAATAAGAAGAAGAAGAAGAAGAAGAAGAAGAAGAAGAAGGAGAAGAAGAAGAAGAAGAATAAGACGAAGACGAAGACGAAGAATTACTATTATTGTTATAATATCCGTGATAATAATATTCGGGTTTTAGCATCTTGGGTAGTTTTGGGGAATGGCGAGTTGTGTACACATAAGTAGCTGTAGTTAAGGAAAAGGTTAGACGACTGATTTCTAAAGGTTGTGAGTAATTTAAAGGAAGGATGCGTTTTGTTAACAATATAAGAAATGTCTTGTTCTAGAAAGAACCAGCAAATAAAATCCAGTTTTCTACCATTTTTTCATAGGTTCAGTAGTCTCGCAAAATGACATCGACGTCCGCTAATTATGGCATTAGGTAGGCTTTCACCGGGTGAAAACACATTAATGTGCTTGATATTACCTTTTTTGAAGATAGAAGTTCTATGTTTGCTAATTTCTTTCGATTTGTGATACGTTAACGGCATGGAGTCTCACCAGGTGTGTGGATTAAGACAACGACTCTCACCAGGCGTGTGGATTAAGGCATGGAGTCTCACTAGGCGTGTGGATTAAGGCATGGAGTCTCACCAGGTGAGTGGATTAAGGCATAGAGTCTCACCAGGAGTGTAGATTCAGGCATGGAGTCTCACCAGGCACCTTTACATGCTCTAGGCTATATTACGCTATAAAGTTGCATGTTGTATTTTGTTTTGCACTTGTTTTTCAGAAAATAAAATGGCTGCTTGACTTTTGCCCATTATAGTCATGTATAATACATGGCTAGAACATTTTATGCAGCCGGCAGGACTTGCTTTCACAACACGTAAACAAAAGTCTCTTCAGCCGTGGTGCAAGTGGTGCACGTGGTGCACGTGGTGCATGTGTATTATCCACTTTTTTACTTTTTAATATTAGTGGTATTAAATTGTTCACGCATTTTTTGTTTTATGTTAAGTCTAGCTTTATTACTACTGACCTGGATAGGACTGGAATTAGTCTTTTAGGCTATTTTTAGGGGGGGGGGGTGTAGTGCTTAGCTCAGAAGGTGAGAGGGTTGGTCTGGCAGGTCCAGTAATGCCAAAGTCCCGGGTTCCAGTAATCCCAAAGTCCTGGGTTCTAGTCCAGATTCAAAATCAAAATATTGGGCCACTGAACATGCGGACGGAAACAGGTCTAGTTTGTCTCTCAGTTGAATGGTCTGTAGGCGGTGTCCACTTGTGGGATGACGGTGTCCTCGGAATGACGGTGTCCTCGGAACGACGGTGTCCCCGGAACGACAGTGTCCTCGGAATGACGGTTTCCCCGAAACGACGGTGTCCCCGGAACGACGGTGTCCTCGGAATGACGGTGCCCTCGGAATGACGGTGTCCTCGGAATGACGGTGTCCCCGAAACGACAGTGTCCTCGGAATGACGGTGTCCCCGAAACGACCGTGTTCCCGGAAGTCACAAATCTCCAGTGTTCCCGGCATTCCATGTTTGTTTTAAGACCGTGTTAGAATTCTGACTGGATATTCAAATATATAAAAGACTTTCATCTGACGGGAGCATAATGGTGGCCATGGAACTACACTCCAGGGGCCAGATTGTGTCAGTAGAGCCAATCAGTTTGTTTTAATCATTGCAGTGAAACTCACGATTTTCGGGCTGATATCTTGCTCTATTTTGTTCTCATATCGTTGTTATAAAACAGCCGACCACATATATCTTAAAATGCAGTGCCCCCTTAATGGGTATTATTTTCACCGACTCCGCATTTGATCTGAGGGGTAAAAAATGTATTATGCACAACAGACCGAACAGCCGTACAGGTTCGTTGTTGTACTTATTTTGAAGATTGGTTCCTCTCTTTTATAAGTACTTTTTTCCGCGGAATCACCACTGGGTCTGCGGAATAAAAAGGTGCTGCACACAACAGACAGAACAGCCGAAGAGGTTGGCTGTTGAGCAACAACGAGTCTCATATAATTTCCCCAGTCATTGCTTTATTTGACAGAGTTCATGTTTTTATGTTTCAGTTTCGTCTAAAAATATGATTTTTAACATTTTTGCGCAGCCCGCCCGCTGCCCTACCCCCACCTCTCTCCCCCTTCCTCCACCCCAGCTCCTATTCACTCTCCTCTCCACCTGTCGTGTTTGCAACAGGTTTAACAACAGCAAAGCCTGATGAGAGAGGAGACGTGTTTGACAACTCGCATCACAAATTAGCCAGGTGGGTTTAATAAGTTGCCTCTTGCCGCTAATGACTCGCCAACGCACGATGTTCCAAAAAATAGCCCACCTCCCCTTCCCTCCCCCCTGCCCCCTGCCCCCTCCCCCCTCCCCAACGGCATATAAAGCAGAGGGGCAGCTCAGAGGCGCATCGAAATTCAAAGAGCCAGTTCAGAAGGAAGCAACTTGAGTGTCGGCAAAAAAAGGAGGAAAAAAAAGAAGAAAAGATACGAGCACTTTATGGGCATCGCTTTACTGACAACTCAAGAAAGATATTCTGATGTTGTTTTTAATGAAGGTGGCAGTAGCTGAGATCCTTTGAAGTTTGGGGCTGACGAAAATTATCGAAAAAAAAAATAACAGTTAAAAAAAATCATGCCGAGAATAAACCTAGAACGTTGCATGTTAAAATTATTAACATTTTTAATTGTGTGTTGCAAATTGATTTTGACAAATGCATATCCTCAGTTGGCTCAGTTATCGTCAGCCAATGAGGACGGACAGAGCTTCAAGACAAACTCAGATCCATTGAAATATCAACACATTCTTCAAGAGGAGTCTCCGGCCTTTCTGCAGCTTTTGAACGTGCTTAAACTCCAAAATGTATTGGACAAAAATGAGGATAAAATATTGGAAGATATTTATAGCTACGTACCGGACTATGTGTATGATCCGTGGGACAGCATTCAGGATCCGAGGCTCACGGACGGAAATGACCGATTAGCAGATGCCGAACCCCTCACCACAGACAAGCAACTAGATGTTCCTCCTAATCAATCTGTAAGTTTGCCCCTTTTTTACTTGTCCAATTGCCCATTTTTGTCTTTTGATTTTCATCTTTTTGAAGGATATTCCATTATTCTTGGTTTTTAATCTGAAATTTGTTTGCGAAAATTTAAGTAAAGGCAAAGCAATGTTTCCCAATTGGCAATTTGTTTACTCTTGTCAATCGACGTTTCCTAATTAGATAAAAGAGTAATTGGTGCATTTTACATAGAAAGAAGACCGGTCGATTTTAAAATGTTGTTTTATTAACGTCAGAATTTAAAGGTGGGCCTCTAAATCTACTTATTAATGAAACGGTGTATTTTCTGAGTTTGACCGTTTTTTCTTCAACCCATTTGTTATCTGTTTAAAAAGATATGATTATTTGACTAGGTGTGTTTCTGTAAAGATTTTGTAGTGTAGTTTTGTAGTGTAGATTTTGCCGGGTAAGACTTGACCGTAATGGACTTTAAGGGCATTGTGCACCTAAGTTTGGGTCCGCTTCCTCGTAAAGGACCTCAAGGGCCTCAGGTACCTCCAACAACTTCCTGGATAAGCCTTTCAACACGTCTTCCGGTCTTGGGCGAGGCAACATTCCGGTGCAAACAATCCTCCCCTCCCCCACATGTAAACAACCCCCCCTCCCTCTGTGCTGCAGTAAATTTTTCATAAGGTGCTTTTCTTCGATAAAGACATATTTTTCACACCTCACTATTCTCATGTGATATTTAAGTCCTCACCATTTCGCATCTTTACGCTTTCCGCACCAATCCGCATCTTTAAGTTTTCCGCACCAATCCGCATCTTTAAGTTTTCCGCACCATTCCGAATCTTTGCGATTTCTACACCATTGGCAGTGCTAAAGCGGTTGAAAGTTAGCTGAGTGTTAAGCATTTTGTGCTAAAATTTTGCAATAATTTGTATTTTAATCAATAAAGAGAAATTAAGCAGAATTACGCCATGAAAGGTAGGAGAGGGTTTGTTGGCACGGGGATTTGTTTTGCATCTAACACCGGCCCAAAAATAATCGCTCTTCACAGAATATCAGGATGAGAAGTGAAAGGTCGAACATCGTCCCTAGCAAAAACGTGGATACCAATGAGGAACTGGGGTTAACCGGAAAACTTGGCTCCAGTGAAATTAGTTCTAATTTTTATTAGAAAGTATACTTCAACTGTGTTTGAGGCATAGAATTAAGTGACTACTCTTCAAAAGGCTCGGGTCTATCCAATGGCAGCTTCAAGTCATTTATATTGACGAAATATTTACTGTTTTATTTACATTGGTATAATTTAGAGAATTTTAAACCCATTTGGAGTCAAATTTTTATTTTTAGAACAAGATCTAGACAAAATAATAATAATAATAATAATAATAATAATAATAATAATAATAATAATAATAATAATAATAATAATAATAATAATAATAATAATAATTTTCAAATCACACTGTGACGGCGTCTGTGAAGGGCAATTCAATGCAACTGCTAATTGGTGACCCTCCACACGGCACAAATCTAACGCCCCTTTCGCCCTCCACAAGGCACAAATCTAGAGCCCCTTTCGCCCTCCACACGGCACAGATCTATCGCCCCATTCGCCCTCCACACGGCACAAATCTAGCGTCCTTTCCCCCTCCACACGGCGCAAATCTATCGCCCCTTTCGCCCTCCACACGGCACAGATCTAGCGCCCATTTCGCCCTCCACACGGCACAAATCTAGCGCCCCTTTCGCCCTCCACACGGCACAAATCTAGCGTCCTTTCTCCCTCCACACGGCGCAAATCTATCGCCCCTTCGCCCTCCACACGGCACAGATCTAGCGCCCATTTCGCCCTCCGTGTTAACGAATAATAAAAAAGGTGTTTTTCCCCACCTTCCATCACATCACGGCATTCGCTGTTGTGTTCAACGAAATAGGAAATAAATTTGATAATAACATGTTTTGTTTATCTTTAAATATTTATCATTGTCATTTTGAAATCTAGCGTCCTTTCCCCCTCCACACGGCGCAAATCTATCGCCCCTTTCGCCCTCCACACGGCACAAATCTAGCGCCCCTTTCGCCCTCCACACGGCACAAATCTAGCGTCCCTTTCGCCCTCCACACGGCACAAATCTAGCGTCCCTTTCGCCCTCCACAAGGCACAAATCTAGCGCCCCTTTCGCCCTCCACACGGCACAAATCTATCGCCCCTTTCGCCCTCCACACGGCGCAAATGTAGCGCCCCTTTCGCCCTCCACACCGCACAAATCTAGCGCCCCTTTCGCCCTCCACACGGCACAAATCTAGCGCCCCTTTCGCCCTCCACACGGCACAAATCTAGCGTCCTTTCCCCCTCCACACGGCGCAAATCTATCGCCCCTTCGCCCTCCACACGGCACAGATCTAGCGCCCATTTCGCCCTCCGTGTTAACGAATAATAAAAAAGGTGTTTTTCCCCACCTTCCATCACATCACGGCATTCGCTGTTGTGTTCAACGAAATAGGAAATAAATTTGGTAATAACATGTTTTGTTTATCTTTAAATATTTATCATTGTCATTTTGAAACGAATTTTTCAGAGATTTCTCAAATCGAAGGTATTTCCGAAACAATTTATGTTCATTTCTTTTTATAAAGTCTAAAAAACAAACAAAGAAATTTTTTTTTAACAATTTGTGGATTAAATAAAGGAGTTTTGTGAAAATATCGCTAACCTTGATTACATTTATCATAAATATTCTTGACGCAATTTCAATCTTTTCTCCAACGTTTCTTCTGAAGCAGAAAGAAAATAAAGGGAAAACTATAGTTTGCAGGATACAGTTATAAACCAATGAACAGTATATCAAATGACTATCTGAACTCGAAACTTAATCTACTGAAAACATGTTGCAATTTAAACTAGAAACAAATGCTTTTGAAAAAAAAAAAGTCAGTGGCATTCTATGCGGTCGTGATGTCATTGTGACGTTATCGTGTTAATCATTTCTCGTCACTGTATCCAGTAAACATTGCGCCGTTGGATCAACGTTGGATAGACGTTGCACCTGACGTCGGCACAACGTTGAGTTTTTGGTTGTTTATGGAAGTCGACTCTTATTTTCTACGTTGGATAGACGTCTATATAACGTCTAATCAACGTTATGTAAAGGTTGAAAATGGAAATCGAAATTGTATTGCAGTCGGGAAAGCGACGATGTGCAAACCTTGAGACACTGTTAATATAGAATCACCCCTCTGTCACAGCAGCCCCACCCTCTGGTCATCCGTTCACGGTAGAATGGTATGAAGTCCATTTCCATAAATACTTTTCAAAAGTAGGGGAACAGTAGTTGAGCGCTCTTGAAATTCTCATATTTCACGTCTGTTTTCAAAATCACCTGCCATGGCAACCACAAGGAGCGATAACACAAGGAGGTTGTTTGTTTGGTTATAGATCCAACGTCTTCACAACGTTCGAATTCTCAACATCTATATTTGGCATTGCGCGAAAGGCGTTGATAGACTTCGGAGAAAGTTGTTGTTGTTGTTGTTTTTTTTTTTTTTTGGTTCGAGCCAAAAGCAACGGTCAAGCAACATTGCTTACCCATCGTCTGTTCATCGTTGTATCAAAGCTATTGGTAAGACGTTGATCTTTGATTGGGCGTTGGTCGCGACCAATCGCAATTAACTACAATGCAGCCAGAATTAATGTTGTGGTTTTGTCGCGTCGACGTCGCGTCCCTCAAATCGAGCTTAGAATGTTTACTGGGTATTCAGTATTCAGTATATTAAAGCTTATGCTATATCCAGTTCGATATCATTAGCATATTATTCGCCCTAATTTCGGATCACGTGAGGTTTGGTTGATCAGCAGACATCATTTATCAAATAGTCGCGGTGATTTCCGAAGTCATTTTGACATTTGTGGTATCGTCATAAACAATAGTATAGGGTGAATAAACTACACCAAAGTTACTCCAGTTGATGGTCCTCTTGTCTGGTGGGCATATTTAATTTTAAATTAGGTTTAGTTTCGGATGCAGCGTAGGTGTTTATTGGGGTCTTGAGTAACGTTGTCTCAAAGCGCAATGCGACATAAAACATCACTTCTATGGCCTGTTGAATCTATTTTACGTGACGGTGTAGAATGCGAAGGGGGAATGGGAAAATGAAAGTGGGGTTGTGGTGGGTGGAGGGGGGAGGGTGAGGGGGTTGCTACGTTGTGGGACGGATTGGTGAGATGGGGGTTGTGGCGTGTGGGGGATGAAAGGCAGGGGGTTGTGCGTTTGGGGGTGGGGGAGGGCTTGTTAGGGGGAGAGGATTGGTGAGGAGGGGGGGGGGGGGTTGATGGAGTTCTCCTGGCGTCATACTCAGGTTTTTTTCAGGTTTTATTCCATCTCCCTTTGAAACTTGAAATCGATACTGAAGTCCCGAAAACAATACATGTTTGAATAAAGTAATGCGCGAAGTTATCGCGAAATATCTGACAACAAAACCAACACCCTTTAAACGTCATTACGACGCCCTTTAAACAGCTGCAATTTAGAACAATCGACGAGTGTATGTTTTCTTCTTGACGGAAGTCGCGAGGCATACTACTACTACTACTACTACTACAACAACTACTACAACTACAACTACAACTACAACTACAACTACAACAACAACTACTACTACTACTACTACTACTACTACTACTACTACTACTACTACTACTACTACTACAACTACAACTACAACTACAACTACAACAACAACTACTACTACTACTACTACTACTACTACTACTACTACCACTACTACTGCTGCTGCTACTACTACTACTACTACTGCTACTACTACTTTTACTACTACTACTTTTACTACTGCTACTACTACTACTACTGATGTTACTTCTGCTACTAATACTACTACTACTAATAATGCCCAGTATGAACGAGAAAAATAATCAAAATATACGACTGTGTTGAACAAGAATAAATAATAAATAAATAAATAAATAAGTAAATAAATCAAGACGTTTCTCACAATGTGCATCTTGAACTATCCGTTCGTGGTTCCGGATTTTGAACGATTTGCTGCAAAACTAAAAAAAACTGTCTGTTGTTACCTAGGTATAACGGCATAGAGGGGTGGGAGAGAGGAGGGGCAGGGGGTGGGGTGAGGGAAAAAATAAGTTTATTACCCGTAGAGAACATGCAGGAAGAGAATACTAGCGCGGTTGTAAGCATAACAAGGAGCCCACCCGTCACAGTAAGCATTATAGTAAGGTGAAGAACTTGACTAATAATCGAACTTGATAAAATAATGTCCTGAAGAAGCCACTTGGCTTCGTTGTCAATGGCTTTCCTGTAACCAATAAGTGTGTTCCTTGTTTTAAATTAGGACACTCAATCCTGTTCTTTTGTGGGCCTTAATGAGGACCCATGCATTCGAAACCCTGTTGTTGTTGTTGTTGTTGTTGTTGTTGTTGTTTTTTCAGCATTTTCAAAATGGCAGTTCAAAAAATGAATTTAAATAGAAAACAAAATTTATTTAGTAAATATGAAAAAAGTTGGAAATTCATTTTTACCCAAGTAGTTGACCTACATATTACATTCAGGTCAGGGTGGTAACTTTTTCTCACGTGTAAAATTCTAAGCGTTCAATTCTATGTTTGATACAATTTTCGGAGGAGGAGGGGGAGGCGGGGCGTGGGTGGGGGGGGGGGCTACTCACGGTCAAATTTGTTACCATGCTTGTCCATGATTTTTTAAAATGATCCCTAAATTTTGAAATTATGTCCCCCTTTTTACCCCCCCCCCTCTTCCGCATTTGTTTGTTTGTTTGTTTTTTTTTGGACACGCATGGTAATACATATCATGTCAAGTGCCCTCCCCCCTCCCCGCTCCCCGGGCAAATCATGCAGAATAAAAAAACCTACAAGAAACACTGCGTTTCAATTTCAGTACAGTTGTTATTATATAGATCACATTTCATTTCATATTTACATTTAAATGCATGCGACAAAAACTGAGAAAATGAAATATTAATAAAAACTCATATCTCCCCTTTCCGTTAAACCGAAGCGTGTTCACCCTTCCCCTTTCACCCTTCCCCTTTCACCCTTCCCCTCCCCTTCCTTCCTCCCCTCGCATTTGTTAATCGGAGTGATTTGATGGGTTTTAATATCATATTACAGTTTCATGGAAAACTTGAATTTAATGTTAAGATCTATCCCAACTGTTTTATGTTTTTGTAGTGTCAGAGGTCATCACTAAAACATTTATAAACATTTATAGAATTAAACTTGTTTTCACAAAAAACGGGTGTCACTTTATGACAGGAGATTAAACACTCATTAACCAGGTACAGAAATTAACTTAAACAGGGAGTCATTTACTTGCAGAAGAGAAGCCTATTCGGATGGGGACGGGAGGAGTTGGGAGGGGGCGCCTTGGGAAATGTGTCTCGAAAAAAAAGAGTACCCAATAATAACAATAAAAAAAAATAATAAAAATAATAATTATAATAAAAATAATAAAAAAAAAACAATAATAATAATAAACAAAGATAGTTTTGCTTTTAGTTTTGGTGAGAGTAGAATCTTGTATGCTGCGCTGCGCTGAAGCCAATCGAAGAGAATTCAGGGTGTTGCTCCCCCTACCACCCCATCCCCCCTCCATCCCCCCACCCCCCCTCCGTCCCACCTCACCTCTCTGCTCTTTGTCCCGACACACAGACGTGCGCACACACATAAACATACACGCACACATACATACACACACGCACACATACACGCACACACACGTACACACATATACACAGGTACATGCACCCTCACACACACACACGTACACACATACACGCACACACGCACAAATGCACCCCCCACATGTACACGCATGCACACCCACACACCGTACACACATACACACGCACGTGCACACACGCGTACACACATACACACACACGTACACACAAACCTGCTTCTACACATATGGGCTTTTATTGTTCTCGTGTTTCCATGGTAATAACCAATCTGAAAAGTACAAATAGTTATTAAGAACACTAAAAAAAATAATGCTACAAAAAAGGGTTGTAATAAGTGGCTTGTTTTCAAATAATACTGAAATAAAGAGCAACAAAACATTATCGTTATTAAATGTGCCAGGGCTGGCATTTCATTACAATGAGGGCTTGTAAGATGATAAGTTTTTTTCTTAAAATCTTACGGGTTATTTAACAAAAATTAAATCTATGTGAGTAGCACATCTAGCTGAAGCTTCTTTATGGCGTCTAAAATCGAATTTTGAGAGTAATGAATTGATATGTACCAGCAATAACCGTTGGTGTTGAAATTATTTTGATATTTAAATCTACTCCAGGGAAGGCTATTTAAGTTGTATTAAGAACTTTCTATTTAAGTCTTTTTAAAGATTGTTTTTCGGAATTGGACATTTTTTAAGGGAGGGGGGGGGGGGGGTAAGGGGGGGCCTGGTTGTGCGATTTTTGAAGTAGCTGATCTATCACCCGTCAAGTTCACAAGTCAGCGGTGTGTGTGTGTATGTGTGTGTGTGTGAGTGTGTGTTTGGGGGCGAGGAGGTAGGCGGTGTGTGGGTGGTGGGAGGGGGGATATGCGGTGTGTGGGCGGGGGGGGGGGGGGGTGGTATGCGGTGTGCGAGTGTGTGTGGGGAGGTTTTAGCTATAATCATTTTACCGATGGGGGGGGGGGGCGGGGTGGAGGCTCGTGTAAGAGGTTTTAGCTATAATTGTGGAGGGAAGGGTGGGGGTCGGGCGGAGTGTCGTGTTAGAGGTTTCAGCTACAGTAGGGGAGGGTAGGGTGGGGTGGGGGTGGAGTAGGAGGACGCCTGTCCTGACCACCGGAAATGCTAACGTTATGAGAATGTCGGATCCGCACGCGGTATAATGTATTGTTTTTTTTCTCTCCCCCTTCCCCGCAGGCGATGGAGCCATTAGCGGACGGTACGAGTAGCCCTTTTCACACATTATACAAGCGATGGAGAAGCGGTGATTACCATGCGGATTCAAGAAGCTCCAGCGTCAACCAATCGCTGACCCGGATGGAAAGACTTAGCTCAATGCGACGAAATAAGAGTAAGTACATGAGTAACCCAAGAAATGCCACAGCCTTCTAAAACAAGAAACGCATCGGTAAAATGATCGTTTCATTTATCGATCTATTTCTCTCTGATGGAATCTGATATACAAACCTTCCCACAATAAAGATTCTAATGACTATACATTTTTAGTTTTCAAATTTGACACTGACAATACCGTGAATATTAAAACGCAATGCAAAGCTTAGAAATTGATAAACTGACTCAAGTTACTGAATGTTCTGAAAAGGATGAATTGAAAAGGAGCTTACTTTGTGACAAAAAATAGTTTCATTTGAAGGTTTGTATATCTACCTTTGGGAAAATCTTCAATTTAATTTTTGTTTTTTTTAGTCAAATAATGAAAGGATATCTGGTTCAATTCATCAAATGAGCTGACCGGTCGGATAAAATACTCTGCACCCCCATCTCCCCTCACCCTTGACACCCAACCTCCCCTCACCCCCTTACACCCCCCCGTCATGTCCCCCTCCACACCTTTTTTGTTCGACAGAAATTAAATAACTAAAATCCAATTAAATACAAATATTTAAAAACTGGTATCAAAAATTGAACTGATCTCAAAATTAAACATCCGTCATTTTCCTACAGAACTTCCCACTCCTCCTCCCCGAACCCCCCCCCCCCCCCACCCACACACACACACACATAGAACCGTCCTTCACATGAGCTAAGTCTCACGCACACGAGACATGTAAAAAAAAAGCCACAAAGCGACATATTGCGATTCCGAAGCTGATTTGTTGCTGCAAATCTACAAAATTCCCCTGCATCTCTAGTTTTTCACAGTTTTCACTAAGTCACGGTTTTGGAGAAAAGTCACGGACATGCATTGTATCCACTTGGTACGTGAGTGCCTCCGCAGCCCCCCACCTTCCCCTGGGGGACTTTTCCCCCGCTTTGCATGCAAGAAGTGTTTGAATAGTGGACAATATTGAAAAACGGCATTTTTATTTTTGGAATATAGGATGTTTTGACGTCACAAACTATTGCTGCAAAGTTGACGTTCCACACCTATGCCGTAATCGGAAGAGGAGACGCTATATTTGATTGGTCACTGCTGTGATTGGTCAATTCAAAGAGACTGCGATCTGATTGGTCAATTGCATGAGAAGAGGCTCTCGCTAGCCATTGAACGAGAGGCATATTTTTTGGGACACTGTGTATTAGCGGTTTTATGAACAAACAGAACAATAAAACTGGTGAAATGGAAATTAAGACTTGCTTTTTTCCACTCAAAATACCTGTTTTTTTTCTTAAATCCCTTATATTTCACACTGTAACGGCGTGATTGACAGCTGTTAATTGTAACGGCATGGTTGACAGCTATTAATTGTAGCGGCGTGTTTGACAGCGGCTGACTGTAACAGCGTGTTTGTCAGCTGCTAATTGTAACAGACTATTTCAAATAGAGACAATTTCAACCATCGCAAACAATAGTAGGGGAGAAACGGGGGTTTGAAAACAGGAAGTGACGTCATAGTGACGTCACATGGTGTTTTCGAACCCCCACGGGGGTTTGAAAACAGTGACGTCATAATGACGTCACTGTGGGGAAAACCCGATCGATAAATTTCAGAGTGCACTCGTACAGAGTGTGGGGGAAAACCGATCGATAAATTTTAGAGTGCACTCGTTCAGAGCGTGGGAACGATCAATAAATTTGAGAAGGAATGGGATTTTCAGCAGGATAAAAGTGTGGCTCCGAAAACAGGAAGTGACGTCAAAATGACGTCACGAGGTGTTTTCGGAGCCCCATGGGGCTCCGAAAACAGTGACGTAATTGTTTTCGAATTCGCATGGGTATTTTGAAACAGGTAATCGAAAGAGCGCGCGCCCGTTCAATGACGTCATGATGACGTCATCATGACGTTATAATGACGTCATCATCATGACGTTATAATGACGTCATAAAGACGTCATCATGACGTTATAATGACGTCATCATCATGACGTTATAATGACGTCATCATGACGTTATCATGACGTTATCATGACGTCATCATGATGTTATGGCATATTAAGACAGTTCTAAGCAGGATAACCCTAAGTCGCCTGTCAATCATCATGACGTCATTA
This sequence comes from Protula sp. h YS-2021, assembly GCA_949752745.1. Classification (NCBI taxonomy): domain Eukaryota; kingdom Metazoa; phylum Annelida; class Polychaeta; order Sabellida; family Serpulidae; genus Protula; species Protula sp. h YS-2021. The sequence continues at coordinate 4,580,934 of OX457025.1, forward strand.
GTCACGTGACCTGTCAATCATCATTGGTCACATGACCTGTCAATCATGTGTGATGTGATTCCAACCGCATATGAGGAATATTTTCCTGCTGATTAACCTTCTGGCCTGAATGGCTCAGTTGGTAGAGCAGAGGACCCGTAAGCGGACCCATGATCTGAAGGTCGGTGGATCGAACCCGCCCTCGGGCATCACTTTCATATCATGGGTCCTCAATCTTAGAACACACCCCCCCGGGTCCTCAATCTTAGAAGACCCCCCCCCAGGATCAAGACATGACATGAATCGAAACCCCCCCCCCCCAGGATCAAGACATGACATGAATCGGACCCCCCCCCAGGACCAAGACATGACATGAATCGGACCCCCCCCCCAGGACCAAGACATGACATGTATCGGACCCCCCCCCCCGGACCAAGACATGGCATGTATCGGACATAGTCATATAGCTATATGACTATGTAATTGCTATGTGAACATAATTAGTTTCAAGTATGTATGTCATTATCAGATCGTTTAACAGTCAAGCCGCGATAGTTCACTTGGCAGAGCAAACGGCTAGCAACGTGAGAGTCCCGGGATCGATACCACATCGGGGCAAACTTTTTTTTGGTTTTTTGTTCATTTTTATGACTCTGTGACATTATGTGACAACATGTGACTGTGATATCATGTGACTATGTTTTTTTTTTAACATAATGGCTATATTTCTATGTCTATTTTCACTATTATTATGATAGTATTTAATTAGTCATATTTCAATGGTTCTAACCACACAGCATAGGAATAAGTACATGTGTACAGAGTGTGGGGAAAACCCGATCGATAAATTTCAGAGTGCACTCGTACAGAGTGTGGGGAAACCGATCAATAAATTTTAGAGTGCACTCGTTCAGAGTGTGGAGGAAACCGATCGATAAAATTTCAGAGTGCACTCGTTCAGACCGTGGGAACGATCGATAAATTTGAAAACATCAAAGGCCTAGACCGTGGGAACGATCGATAAATTTGAAAACATCAAAGGCCTAGACCGTGGGAACGATCAATAAATTTCAGAGTGCACTAATTCAGAGCGTGGGAACGATCAATAAATTTGAGAAGGAATGGGATTTTTCACAACTCTATGTTTTATGTTATAGTAGTTGGAAAATGACACTTCTAAAGCACATTTAACAAATGTAGGTTTTTATAACATATAATATATAAAATAAGTTTGAACATTTTAGCATGCTACTTATTTAAATGTTCTAAAGTTATAGTAGTGGAAAAATGGTGGTTCTAGACCAACTTTAACAAATTTAGTTATTAACACCATATGATATATAAAATAAGTTTGAACATTTTAGCATGCTACTTATTTGAATATTCTAAAGTCATAGTAGTGGAAAAATGATGGTTCTAGACCAACTTTAACAAATTTTGTTTTTTTGACAAAATATGATGTATAAAATAAGTTTGAACATTTTACCATGGTGTAGTAGGGTAAAAATAAGGGTTCTAGACCAACTTTAACAAATTTAGTTTTTAACACCATATGATATATAAAATAAGTTTGAACATTTTAGCATGCTACTTATTTGAATGTTCTAAAGTCATAGTAGTGGAAAAATGGTGGTTCTAGACCAATTTTAACAAATTTTGTTTTTTGACAAAATATGATGTATAAAATAAGTTGGGACATTTTACCATGGTGTAGTAGGGTAAAAATAAGGGTTCTAGACCAACTTTAACAAATTTTTGTTGTTTTTTTGACAACATATGATGTATAAAATAAGTTTGAACATTTTACCATGGTGTAGTAAGGTCAAAATCAGGGTTCTAAACCAACTTTAACAAATTTAGTTTTTTACACGTTTCAGACGATTCTACCACTTGGTTGGTTGTTGATTGTTGAAAATGGGAAGTGAAAATGTGGATAGTTATGTAGGAAAACTGCGCCCATTCAAAAGACGTGTTCGAATGGCAAGCCCATTTTAAAGACGTGTTCGAATGGCAAGCCCATTTTAAAGACGTGTTCGAATGGCAAGCCCATTTTAAAGACGTGTTCGAATGGCAAGCCCATTCAAAACACGTGTTCGAATAATTTTTGAAAGATATTACGTCGTGGTATTGTTCAACAAATTGTTCAACATGTTCAACACGTTCAACATGTTCAACATGTTCAACATGTTCAACAAGTTCAACATGTTCAGCATGTTCAACAAGTTGTTCAACATGTTCAACATGTTCAACAAGTTCAACAAGTTCAACATGTTCAACTTGTTCAACATGTTCATCAGTTGTTCAACATGTTCAACATGTTGTTGTTCAACATGTTGTTCAACATGTTCAACAAGTTGTATATAGAGCTATGTTTAAAGACTTTCTCATCATTTGAATAGTGTAGGTTGAACCGAAAGGATGTATACATGCAACATTTGTTCGAAATCTTACAATTGGCTGCAAAGTCGTATATGGTAAAATTATTTCTAAACATTTTAGGACATAGTGTGTCCAACCTCGAGTGTGGCAGCTCCCTATAGAGCATAAAAGGTACCTACCCTCAGACATAACGCACATTCTGTATCAAGATACTGAAGAGTGAACATGTCTGCAGTGAGTGAACAACAACTACCATCTATGGCAATGCCTGCAGAAAATTTTATAGCAAAGCCTGAGACAATACCTACAGCAAAGTCTAAGGCAATGCCCATGGTAAAGTCTAAGGCGAAGTCACGTCAGCAGCGTCAAAAGCGACCACATCTTAGAAAGATAAAAAGAGATGAGTTACCAGCTATGACGCCGCCGTGTAAAATGCGAAAAAATACGACAGAGCCTAATGTGAAGCGAGAACCGGAGCGTAAGCTGATACCACTATGAAGAAGATGCGTGTAGACGATTCACCGGTTATGATACCCTTAATGGAGAAACATATATTAAATTGGTGAATTATCAACAGAAAGTGATGGTTAACATTCGTAAATATATTACGAATCATGCATCTGGGAGATTATATCCTATCAAGAAGGGAATTTTGTTGTCATTGAAAGACTGGCACATGTTGAAGAAGCAAATGACGTCAGTGGATCTCATGCTTCAGAAAATGGATCTGTATAAATGCAGTGACTGTCAGAAGATGGTTGAGTAGACAGCGAGATGACTGTATACAGTTTTAACAGCATGACGAGCTTAGTGGATGCTGTGATTTCATCACAGTGCAGAAGATTGGACCGACGGTTTTGAAGCTTGACAAGAACTTAGCTTTGACTCATATGGACATGTACATTTGATATGTAGTTCAAATTAAATTGTCTTCATATGTAGACTATGAAATTAACTTTATCTATGTTCATGTGAAGTCAGTTGTTATAAAATTTTAAGTTAAGTTCTTCTGCACATGTATTAACATAATATGTATTTGAAATAGTTTTGTTTTTATCATAATTGTACATATTTGTAATGTTCAATAAAAACACATATGATGCTTTTCAACTTTTTATTTTTCTCATACAATACTTGGATATAATACATAATAAAACAATACTTGGATATAATACATAATAAAACAATACTTGAATATAATACGTAATAATACAATTCTTGAATATAATACATAATAATACAAAATTAACTATAATACCCAATATATGATATATGGTTTACGGGTCAATTAAAACCGTGTCAGGAACCTTACGACTTTATATGTTGCAAAGCAAGACATATATTACACAACGCTTAAGTTAATAAAATATTACAACATTTATAAAGTCTTTATTATAAAGTTTAGTCAAATAAGTCTATTTTTCTGCATCTGTTTCACTCTGTTCACTGTCCATGCCACTTTTGTTGTCACTGCTACCATCCTCCTCCTCCTCCATATCTAGTAGCTCTTCAAAGAATGCATTGTTTTTCCTTATAGCCGCCTTTAATGCCTTTGAATACTTATAATGTTTTTCATCAACAAAGTAATTAAAGTCCTCTAAAATCTTTTGATAATGTTTGCTTTGTTGTAGACGCTGGGTATAGTTGAACATTCTCATAAACAGTTGTTTTAGTCCATGCTTATAAATGGGTCGAAGGTCATAACTTGCTATTTCACGCGCATCTTCAAGTCCTTGTTCTTCATATTCTGAAACCTTTTCTTGAAATATGTTATCATAGTCATCGTAGACGTCTTGAACCATATCATGCCAAACAGAGTCTATTTCTGACTCACTTTCAGAGTCTGTTTCTGACTCACTTTCAGAACTCCTGTCATCAGCATCCTCACCACACTGCTCCATATGTTTGAGCAAAGCTTCTTCGCTGTTGTACAATGCACCACATTCTGTACAAGCATGTGCATTCTTTTCAGCTATGTTGACGCTTTGACTTTCCATAGAAGACTCATCTAAAGTTTCCGTGAAAGGTAGTTTTACAGGGTTTTCCATATCCGATTCTTCATCCACTTCTGAAGCGTGAGCAACCTTTAAGTGTCTTTTAAGACTTTGCAGCCAATTGTAAGATTTCGAACAAATGTTGCATGTATACATCCTTTCGGTTCAACCTACACTATTCAAATGATGAGAAAGTCTTTAAACATAGCTCTATATACAACTTGTTGAACATGTTGAACAACATGTTGAACAACAACATGTTGAACATGTTGAACAACTTGATGAACATGTTGAACAAGTTGAACATGTTGAACTTGTTGAACTTGTTGAACATGTTGAACATGTTGAACAACTTGTTGAACATGCTGAACATGTTGAACTTGTTGAACATGTTGAACATGTTGAACATGTTGAACGTGTTGAACATGTTGAACAATTTGTTGAACAATACCACGACGTAATATCTTTCAAAAATTATTCGAACACGTGTTTTGAATGGGCTTGCCATTCGAACACGTCTTTAAAATGGGCTTGCCATTCGAACACGTCTTTAAAATGGGCTTGCCATTCGAACACGTCTTTAAAATGGGCTTGCCATTCGAACACGTCTTTTGAATGGGCGCAGTTTTCCTACATAACTATCCACATTTTCACTTCCCATTTTCCAACAATCAACCAACCAACCAAGTGGTAGAATCGTCTGAAACGTGTAAAAAACTAAATTTGTTAAAGTTGGTTTAGAACCCTGATTTTGACCTTACTACACCATGGTAAAATGTTCAAACTTATTTTATACATCATATGTTGTCAAAAAAACAACAAAAATTTGTTAAAGTTGG